>OZ024861.1:49496512-49499012 GCA_964017155.1 Oasisia sp. SBJ-2009
TCATCACTAAAAACTCATGCTTGTAGGAAACAGCTGTACTTATTTTGTAATTTTTCTGGCAAAAACAATCTTTAAAATTGGGTGTTGGGCAGCCATAATTACGTGATATGAAGAGTTCAAAACCACAATTAGCAGTCTTGTCCAGAAAAGTGAGTTTGTGCATGCTTTTCCAGATCGTGTATTAATAATTATATATTCCTGTCATATCATGTATATTCATTATCTAACAATACAGTTGTGAATGACTGCAGTTAGAATACTGTGTTTTAATGCAAAAGCATGGTCAAATGTTTCCTGCCTGCCTGCCTGCCTGCCTGCCTGCCTGCCTGCCTTCCTGCCTGCCTGCCTGCCTGCCTGCCTGCCTGCCTGCCTGCCTGCCTGCCTGCCTGCCTGCCTGCCTGCCTGCCTGCCTGCCTGCCTGCCTGCCTGCCTGCCTGCCTGCCTGCCTGCCTGCCTGCCTGCCTGCCTGCCTGCCTGCCTGCCTGCCTGCCTGCCTGCCTGCCTGCCTGCCTGCCTGCCTGCCTGCCTGCCTGCCTGCCTGCCTGCCTGCCTGCCTGCCTGCCTGCCTGCCTGCCTGCCTGCCTGCCTGCCTGCCTGCCTGCCTGCCTGCCTGCCTGCCTGCCTGCCTGCCTGCCTGCCTGCCTGCCTGCCTGCCTGCCTCTGTATCTGTGTATGCGTGTATGCGTGTATGCGTGTATGCGTGTATGCGTGTATGCGTGTATGCGTGTATGCGTGTATGCGTGTATGCGTGTATGCGTGTATGCGTGTATGCGTGTATGCGTGTATGCGTGTATGCGTGTATGCGTGTATGCGTGTATGCGTGTATGCGTGTATGCGTGTATGCGTGTATGCGTGTATGCGTGTATGCGTGTATGCGTGTATGCGTGTATGCGTGTATGCGTGTATGCGTGTATGCGTGTATGCGTGTATGCGTGTATGCGTGTATGCGTGTATGCGTGCATGCGTGCATGCGTGCATGCGTGCATGCGTGCATGCGTGCATGCGTTCATGCGTGCATACGTGCATACGTGTATACGTGTATATGTGTAGCTATGTATCTGTGTATTTGTGTATTTGTGTATTTGTGTATATGTGTATCTGTGTCTGTGTGACTGTCTATGTTCCAGTCCCCCCCTCTCTCTCTATCTGTCTATCTCTGTTTTCTCACCTTACACTTTCCGCACACGTTTTAAGTTCTACTATCTCAGCAAATTCACACGTTTCGAATGAAGACGATTATCACACAAAAAAACATTCACGTAACCTTCAGCAACATGGAAAGAAGGCATTTTTGTTTTGTGGCTGCAGTATCTTTACATCTTCACGTCATATCGCCCAGTACGTCTAACAACAACCGTAGTGGCCACTTCTCTCTGTGCCCCTGGTGGACAGCGAGGGAACGAGCGCCCTAACGAGGCGACGGCGACCGTCGAAGTCGGCAGCCTGCCGGCCGTCATTGCTCCAACCGGCAGCGGCGGCGCGCAGACACGGAGGCTAGCTGCTAGCGGCGGCGAGAGACAGAGAGAGAGAGAGAGAGAGAGAGAGAGAGAGAGAGAGCTGTGACGTTGGCGCGCGGTAATCCAAGCACCTGGACGAGCCGGGGAGGTATGCGCTGCTTGTGACCGCTGCCGCACGCCGCGATCACCCGATATTAAAACACGGCGCGCGCTCTACGCTCGTGGCTCGTTCAGCAGGCAAGTGGCATGTAAGACGGGTTAGGAGACTGCGGAATGTCGCCGAACTACAACAGGTGTGCGGGTATCGCAGGTGATACACTTACGGACGGACGTTACGACTACGAGTCGTAAGATATATCGAACGAATACTACAGCGCGATGTGTTAGTGGTTATGGGAGCACTCTTGCTTATGAGTGCTGTTTCCTGCACCGTATGCGGCGCTGGTGATGGTGCATAAAATGTGCAAGAAAAGATATTAGTGTCTGTATAAACTGATGAGTTTGGAGCATAGCAACGGATACTAGAGCCACGCCTTCTGACAGTGTTTGTGGTACAGGAAGTTGGGATGCGTAATGAGCATAGCCCTTACACACGTATCGCGAAGGAAGGCGCTCCTGTGGCCGTTTAGCCACCATCCGCCGGCACCGGAAACGATCCACTGAGCGCGCAGAGAGAATGCCATCGCGCCAGCGGGCGACGATTCACCTGCTGGTGTTGAGGCGCGCGCACACGCATGCCGGGCGCGCGTGAGGCTTTGTTCGCGGTATCGATCAGCCACGGATATAGAACGCGTTAGATACGCTCAAACCAATACTGGGTCGTCGACATTCTACAAATGTCAACATAGGAAATATATCGTTTTGCAAACACCGACGCACGTTGCTTGATTGGCATCTTAAATGACAGCGACGGTGGTGACGGGGCTGGCATCGTGGTGAATGCAGGGGATGCCTCGTGCGCATCGCTACTGTACAGCAACAGGTATGGTAACGTGGCCGTAGTGGAATGCGAGTATAACACTACAACGCTGTAAGATATCGCC
>OZ024861.1:49509012-49531512 GCA_964017155.1 Oasisia sp. SBJ-2009
TGATACTGAATGGTATTCAGTGGTATACCATTGGCTCTTTTTTTGTAAGGGCTTGTGTAATGTTGAATGAGTAGAAGTGACGTATTTATCCAGCGTGGTATCAGGGCTGTCAAATTATGACATATGACAGTGAGTATTTTTCTGCATATAAATACAAGCGTTATATTAATTGGTGATGCGTAGAGATTGGATAGTGCGGAAATGAGGTACGATATTAGAACTTCACGAATTTTATACAGCACGTGTGTGGATGAATGCTAATTAACGTTTGAAAATGTGAATGCACGAATGAAAAATCCCTGGAAAGAAATGAAGGAAACGTTATAATGACCGTATATGGGGAAATCAAATGGTGCCTTAAGTTGTTTGACTAACTGATTACTTCAACTTATAAAATAAAAGGTAAGTTCTTATGTAACGCAGAGTCCCGTCCTTAGAACTGCTCAAAGCGCTTCACACATTAGAAATCTCTTCTACCGCAAGAAACTAGACCAATTGTAGAAGGCGCAGCCGTGTGCACAAAACAGTGAGGGATAGAGGTACGGTGAAATATTTAATTAAATCAAAATGAGAATAAATCAGTTTTAAATCAAATAAACGATCACTTTTAATCCGGCAGCAGACGTATTCATACGCAGACGTAGAAGCGATGTTTATAGATAAAGTCATTCGTTCTTGATCGCGCGTTGATTCGATTGTTGCGTAACGTCCACTCGACGAGCAGACGACAATAGTCGCTAATGTAACGTCATTCACTCTGCGCGCGTCTCCTCGTTACAATATCCGCCATCTTTCCGGTGCCGGTAAGCTTCTGTAATCGAATGCCTCGCGCGGTTATAAATAACGTCTGGATCGTAAATGAAATTGCCAGGAAGCTACAGCGACGTTTTATAAGTTTGATGATGTGCTCCGACGACATTTCGACACGGTTCTTCAATCGGAAGAGTCATCAATTACAACGGTTAGTGTTGTCCTCTCCGGCGCGGTTCCCGGAACTCGCCCGCCAAGTGATGCAGCGCGCAGCCGTCACACAGCGACCGGCCTGCTGCCACTGGTTGTCCGCTTACTCGAACGGCGGGGTCGCTGGGTGGCTCCTGCACACGGTGATCTCTACGGGTGTTGTATTCTTGATAACGCGACTGTGTCTGTTCGTGGTATCTTCCTCTCAACATATGTGGGATAATAACGTTTTCATTTTCGTATTGTACTCTTTTCAATTGAAGTGATTGTGTCTGTTTGTCGTATCTTCCTCTACAGCCACGTATGATAACAACGTTTATACGGGGATCTCTGCGCAGTGTACGCTTGTTAATTGAAGTGATTGTTGTGTGTTCGTCGTATCTTCCTCTACAGCCACGTATGATAACAACGTTTATACGGGGATCTCTTCGCATTGTACTCTTGTTAATTGAAGTGATTGTGTCTGTTCGTCGTATCTTCCTCTACAGCCACGTATTGATAACAACGTTTATACGGGGATCTCTTCGCATTGTACTCTTGTTAATTGAAGTGATTGTGTCTGTTCGTCGTATCTTCCTCTACAGCCACGTATTGATAACAACGTTTATACGGGGATCTCTTCGCATTGTACTCTTGTTAATTGAAGCGATTGTGTCTGTTCGTCGTATCTTCCTCTACAGCCACGTATTGATAACAACGTTTATACGGGGATCTCTTCGCATTGTACTCTTGTTAATTGAAGTGATTGTGTCTGTTCGTCGTATCTTCCTCTACAGCCACGTATGATAACAACGTTTATACGGGGATCTCTTCGCATTGTACTCTTGTTAATTGAAGTGATTGTGTCTGTTCGTCGTATCTTCCTCTACAGCCACGTATGATAACAACGTTTATACGGGGATCTCTTCGCATTGTACTCTTGTTAATTGAAGTGATTGTGTCTGTTCGTCGTATCTTCCTCTACAGCCACGTGTTGATAACAACGTTTATACGGTGATTTATTCGGGTTAACTCGACTCTGTTCCTGACATCTTTCTGCCAAGACAGGTGTGGTAATAGCACAATCATAAAGCACCACAACCAACTGAATTTCGATCCACCTGTGTAGAAGTTGTAGGTGTAAGTTGTATGGACCGACCAGCTTTAACGAACATTTCAAGTACGTCGCTTTGACGTGCTGTGTGATTCATATATAGATATCACCATGTTTATATATGAATACGTTCTGTTTATGGTTCTACGTTTCATGATGGAATGGCTGTTCTTGTTGTGTTTTAGGGTTTTATGGAGGCTTTATGCCCATATAGTCCCAGTCTCTGTTGTCAATTATTCAAATTACATACCCTAGCGTGTTTTGTAAATGACGACGTAAACAGCAAGAAGGGACCCACGTGGCTATTACAATGACGTAAGAACTGGCGATGAGATTAGAGTAAAGGTAATCCGATTCGAATAATAATAATAATAACTTTATTTTAGACACTCATTTCTAAAGTACAACTATGTCCATTGCCTCTTGCAGCAGCTTCGAAACTATTGAAATTCCGGTCACACTAAGCTGCCTTAGTTCATACAATTATATAAATGATAGCTATAAGCAGTGGCGAATACTATGTGAGCAACTGTAGCGTGGTTGAAAACTGTCCTGGGAAGTCAAGTTTGGGTTATATTAAATAGGTCAACCATGGGATGAAACGTAACGTGCTTTGAGCGGATCTAGACGCACAGCGAGCGGTAAGCAATATCGACCAGACCGCCCGAGATTCCATTTTGAACCGATTAATTTTATTGGCCCGGGGCGCACTCAATCGAATGACGCGTAATAGCGGCAGCGTCGCTTGTCCGAGCTGTGGCACTCTCCACCGGAAGTAGCCGGAGGGTGGATTCGTCTCTAGGCTAATTGGCGGGAATTGTGCAAGTTTGGCGCATGCGTGACAGCGACACTTGTTTTATGCCTACAGAGGACACGAACACGCGTATTGGGTGTTCTCCTCTTGCAGTGCTAGTAGGTTTGGGGCAGGCTTCGTCGTTCGTTTATATGTTAGATGTTAGATCAAGTGTTAGATCTGGTGAAAATATTGCCAAATTCCGCCGTCATTTAAAAAGCGTCCCTTTACAACCTTACTTATCCATCATAGCTCCCTGGCGTTTCAGTCGATGTGTTGACAACTGGAATGTGTATTGACTCTGAGATTAATCAACCTTTTGTATTGATGCGCCTCTGAGCTTGGTTTCCACGTGACTTAGGCGCAATAGAAGTTATCGTATTATTATCATCACCACTATTATTATTAGGCATTGTAACACGTCGTGATAAATGACTACATCACACTAACGTCTAATCCCGTTGCTTACGCAGGATTACCTAGCATGCAACACCGGGTTTTATTGTTCTCAAGGATACATGAGTTTTCTCCATATACAAAATACTTAATTTCGTTAATATCATTTGTTTTAATGCAGAGTGTGCAGTATGAACGATATCTGCTTAGTTGATTCTACATGGATCATATCTGTCACATTGGCATTTAGATAATTATTATTCCATAAATTATGCATTAAGCTGCCAGGTCGGTCCAACGTATATAGTTTGTTGCAGTCTGCAGTGGGTCACACGCTGATAAGCACCCCCTCGAAACGGAACAGAAATCCTCTTTTAGTTGAATTTCAACGATTTCCTAAAATATCAGCAGGCTTTCACTAAATAAAACATTGGTATCTTGACCATCTCATTTTAATTGAACCATCTAATAATTTCCCAAAGGCTAACAACCATTTTCTGTTTTTTTCGTTTTATTACAAAAAACGTTTTTAACACGAATGGTTGCTAAAAAAGCTATTACTTATAATTAGTTAACATAACAAAGTATATTGTAACTAAAACAATTTAATTTCTATTAATTTATTTCTATTTAATATTCTTATTCGTAACCGGATATGCACTATCAGTGATAACTATGGTGAAGAAAATCGAAAGGTGGTATCTTAATGGTGCGAAGATAATCAAAACCTAAATGCCAATAGCCGTCGGATGATTAATAATGGACACCGGCGAGTTAATGCCGGATACAGGTCTCGCACACGGCGGTATCTGACACCGCTCCCGGCATGCTAGTCTCCAAAAGGCAGTCACGACAACAACGGGCGACCTAAGGAGGGATTTGTCTTTCGCGTGTCTCCTTGCGTTCATGTTCGCGTCACATTTGTAGACGCTTTCAAGATTTAATTGGTTGACATTTGATGCTCTCATTCGGCGCCTTGTCTCGTTGTTCTCTCGGCAGCAAGCTGATCTTGCGCTCTGGTGGCGAACGTTGAGTCTGAAGAGCGTCTTTATTCTAACGCCTCGTGTGACGTCGAGTCGTCTTTATACGAGCGCAAGCGAGACAATCTCCCACGTCGTGATAATTAGACACAAAGATGTGTGCGTGCGTGCGTGCGTGCGTGCGTGCGTGCGTGTGTGTATGTGTATGTGTATATGTACATGTACATGTACATGTATATATATATATGTGTGTGTATATATATATAATATATATATATATATATATATATATATATATATATATATATATATATATATATATATATATATATATGTGTGTGTGTGTATATGTGTGTATATGTGTATCCTTGTGTTTTTAATTATCACGACAATCTCCCACGTCGTGCTAATTAGAAACACAAGGATATTATAATTATATATATATATATATATATATATATATATATATATATATATATATATATATATATCCTTGTGTTTCTAATTAGCACGACGTGTGAGATTGGCAATGGCTAAAATTGTCGGCTTGGATTTCGGATTCCAACGACTTGATAGAATGAATCAATTGTAGAATGCTCCTCACTTGCGTAATTAATCTGACAGTTTATCCAAGTGTAGCGAGTCCGAAACGGCTTCTCCAGCATAAACACGTAGTTAATACTTCTACACACATACACTCGAGTGCAGGACAAAATCCCAAACGGACAAAATCCCAACGGACAAAATCCCAACGGACAAAATCCCAGCGGACAAAATCCCAACGGACAAAATCCCAACCGGACAAAATCCCAACGGACAACATGCCAATCAATTTTAGATGGACTGTTGGACTAGACTTTCTCTGTGTATGCATACATACATACATACATACATACATACATACATACATACATACATACATAGTTACATACATACATACATACATACATACATACATACATTCATACATACATACATACATACATACATACATACATACATACAGACATACAGACATACAGACATACAGACATACATACATACATACATACATACATACATACATACATACATACATACATACATACATACATACATACATACATACATATATGTTACCTATAATTGTTACCATCTAAATTCAAAGGAAACATCAATAGGATTAAGATCAATAGGGTGCATGTGGTCCCTAAAGACAATGCACAATGCACTAGGTGAGAGAATATACTTCCAGGATGGCAGTGGTCTGAAGGGGAGTATAAGAATGAACTGCATTGTTGAGCACAAATGAAAGCAGTTAATACTGCTAAATTGTTAGAATTAGTGTTTCAGTGAGAAGCAAAATAAACAAAAACAGCATAATAATGTAGGGTGCATCAAGCAGCTATGCATGGTGATAGTATGTATGTATACATGAACCATGGGACCAAACCATGCATGCATGTATAAATCAAGAAAGTCTGGACACTCACATCTAAAACCAGTGGTTGGGATTTTGTCCGTTGGGAATTTGTCCGGTTGGGATTTTGTCCGTTGGGATTTTGTCCTCTGGGATTTTGTCCGTTGGGATTTAGTCCGTTGGGATTTTGTCCTCGCACCTCATAATCATAATCGTGAAAGTTATATAGCGCTATTTCAACATCCGTTGCTCACAGCGCTGTATATAAATTTCTTTAAAATAGATAGGTCTTTAGTTTAACTTTAAAAGCAGCAGTGGTCATAGTTAATATCAGATGCTGCGGTAGTGCATTCCACTCACGCACACACGCACA
This sequence comes from Oasisia sp. SBJ-2009, assembly GCA_964017155.1. Lineage (NCBI taxonomy): Eukaryota > Metazoa > Annelida > Polychaeta > Sabellida > Siboglinidae > Oasisia > Oasisia sp. SBJ-2009. Next base: position 49,515,007 of record OZ024861.1, read on the forward strand.
CACGCACACACGCACACACGCACACACGCACACACGCACGCACGCACACACCCAGGCATGGACACGCGCATACGTGTATGCGCGGGTTCGATTATACTTATGTGTAAAGGTCGGAGGTATCGTTAAGGCATCTCATTCCTAGTGCAATCTATATAATCCGATCCTAATAGGCAGTTCATTGATCAGTATAAATAGATAACGGTCAGTTATAATAACACATTTGGTTGTGGGTTGGACATTTGTCCAGGCGTCAGCAGACTCTGCTACACTCTGTTCGGATGCAACATTGTACTTATTTTAGCATTTTTTCGCAAGAGAGTTTGTGAAATACGTTCCCAAACTGATCAACACACACTTAGAAGGATCGCAGAAAACACGCGTAGCGTTACGATAAATCGATTACTGTCCGTCATTACATCCGGAATGAACCTTAAAAGCGATAAGATATTTAACAAACGGGGGATGTTTGAATCATTTAAAGCAGCCATTTCCGGTCAGTTCCTGTCCCTGTCTTCTCGTTCTTCTGTTCCTCTGGGCTGCTCCTCGGGGCTTATTCCCGTGAGATCCCGCGAGAACCTCCGTCGTGATTCTCCCATCTCAGCTTCACTGTAACCAAAAGATCGTCTCCATGACCAAGGCGATGATTTTGCAGATTTCCAAATTTCTAACGTGTTCGCTTTCGGAGATTCCGACGATTCTTCGGTTCGGAATCATATCATGTCCACAGCAACGGTTTTCCTTTGTAGTTCTCGGTCGCCAGCGACCTATTTCAAACCTCGTTTTCTCTGCTGAGTCTGATAACTAGATGCGTATCTGAGCACAGACCCGGATGATGCGGTTACGGAACTGTGCGCGTCGCTGGGCGGTTCCAAAAGAACTCCAAACGTCATCAGCGAGCCCGGCGTGCCAGCGCTGCGGGCACCGCTAACTTATAACTGGATGATGGCGCCGTAAACGGTTTTATTTTTTGACTCCATCGCCGAACCCGTGTCCTTGGTATCCTGTTTCGCCCGTCTGGACCAGTCGACCAACCTAACCAGCTAGGTCTCTCCTTCCCTTGTCAGCCATTCCCCACCTCCCAGCTTCTCTCTGCGCGATAACGGGTCGTTCTTGTACCAGTGTCAACATATCTAGGTCACCAAATAGGTATCGCTAGCCGTAGCCTTTTCACTCGCTGAATTGCTTGCTGGATAAAAGTAATAGTAAAGAAGTCACGGAAATGTTAGTTCACTATTTATTTTGATTTTGTTTAAATTTGTATGCACTATTAATCTTATTTACTTTTATTAATATTATTGTAGCATAGCTGATATCAGTGTTTTGTGTTAAATGTCACATATATAATAATCTTTTAAAGAATATAGCTTAATCTGTAAATATACACTTAGTATAATTTATACATAGCATATTTTATACAGTTTTACCTTGTTTTACAGCGTATCGTTATTATTATAGTAATGTTTAGCTATTTAGAATTACAATGCAAGTACTCGAACACACCCGTGAACGAACGGTGCGGCCGTCTCGTAGTTGATGGTGTCAAAATAAAGTTTTATTATTATTATTAAGTATACTCATAGAGTTCTTTGTGTTTATTTTTTAATATAAGTTATGATAGTAAAATATAATGCATTCTGATGGAATATTCGTCTTAATCAACATCATTTAAAAAGCCATAAAATCGTGCCAAGAACAGCGTTGCGATTTATTTCCTGTGAAATTATTTTCGTCCACCAGCTTACGTTGGAGGTTGAATAACGATTCAGTTGTGTGCCTGTGGCGGTTGTGGCTACTGCTACTTGTGAACGTGACGAATTTATACCATCTGAGTTTTTTAACCGGTTCACGTGTTTTAATTGGCAGAATTTAGGCTGACTTGGACATCCGAAACTAATTGGTTTAATTTGACACGTCGCACAAATCGACGAGGCAGCACAACTGACCCGAAGGGTTGAGCATAAGCTAGACAAAACTGACATCGTCTAGACTGTTGAGATCTCGTCACGTGTGGAGACAACAGCAGTCTATAAAAGTAAGCTTCGATTGCTGCCCACATCCAAAATTCCGAAGGTAACCAAACACAATTGTTTGTGTCCGTGCATCTACAATATCAACAACACCTAGCTATTTACAACTACCAAAACAGTTGGCTAGAAAAATCTTGTTGAAGACATAACATTCACATTGTAGGAACAGCGCCATTTTCATGGAAAAGCTGACGTCATGAGTTCCTATTCTTACAAAACAGCTGGTCCTCGAACTGGGAATACAAGTCTAGTTAAAATGCAAAATAAACCTTCTTTTTTGGCCAAATGTTTATTAGCATTTGTGATGGCAGTGTTCTCAGGTGCTTGTTTCCATTTAGTTTGAAACATATGGTTTAACACAGTGCATGTGAAGTCTCTTGCATTGCTCACGGTCAGACAATTGTCGGGGGTTCATATTCACCTTTACAGACGGTGACTCGTACAGACATGGGCGCCATCAGCAAATTAGTTGTACATTTGCTATTCTATCCATTTGTTCTTGTCTCAAAATGTCGGTATTTTTTCAGTCAATATTCATTCAGCTGGGCACATGGATATAGTGGCTAGTTGTGGAAAACAAACAGGTCTAAACAAGTTGGTTTTGGAACAAACAGATCTGCCAGTTTAGTGATATAAAGCGCCCAGCATTGACTGTCGAGGTTGGATGTGGAAAATAAAGTTACACGACAAAAGGTAAGGGCCACTCACTGCCGGGTACGCAAAATATATTATAATTAAAAAGGTAAAACAACAACAATAATAATAATAATAATAATCAGAGTTCCTAATCAGCATGACACCTAATATCTAATCATTACAAAACAATAACAATACACCAATGAATAAAACAAACTACACAGTGACACACGAGTGTTTTGAGATCACACATGTTTGGACGCCTATGCTGTTTACCAGAATTTATCGTGATCTTTATTTCAGCCAGGTTATCATTTAGTTGGGTCAAATTACACCATCTGGTGTCAAGTAGAAAAGGACACTATGTGAAACCCGCTCTTTTCTCAGGTTTTGTCTGTTTGAAAAAAAAATCACGCTGCTGGTGCACAATATATGTATAGCTGTCTGTGAAAACGAAATTTTCCCGATATATAATTTACGTTGTTCGTTCTTTATAACTATATATCCGGTTCTCTTATATATTATTCAAGTGAGGTTAACGTAATTCCAAAATAAAATCCACTCAATACCGTATACATGTCCTTATCTTATCTCCTTTTGCCATCCTGGTCTGCATATACTGATATGCTCATATACTTACTTGTACACGTATATACACTTACTCGTACACGTATATACACTTACTCGTACACGTATATACACTTACTCGTACATGTATATCACATTGGCATTTGATATGTATTTGACTGTTTTGCAAAATTATCGGTTGCCAGAATAGAAACGTCGACTCACTGGAAACTTTGCTCTATACTGTAAGCATATCTTTATCTTGTCGTATCTCCTCTTAACCTCATCATGTATATTTAATTACGCGATGACGAAATGTTGATGTTTTTTCTTCGAAATTACCTTATGCCACGTGCGGTCACCACAAATAAATGTATGATACACAACTATTATTTCAAACCGCTTTCCTTTTAAGAGTTTTTTCTAACCAAGAGAAGCAAAATCGCTCCAACATCTCGCACTCCGGGACACATGAGCGCGAGATTTGTCGAGACTGGTCGAGACAAGCCGAAATACCCCGAGACAGGCCGAGACATGCCGTAACAATCCGAGACAGGCCGAAACAAGCCGAGACAGGCCGAGACATGCCGAGATAGGCCGAGACAGGCCAGGTGTGGCCAGGCACTCCTAGTTAGCCGCGTACAGGCCTCCTCTCCGCCAGAGGCGCCTCTCTGAGCACTGGCCGACTTTTGCGTATCGATTCGTCGCAACAAAAACAGCCGGGCGATGATTGAGCGGCTGTGACTGCGACATTTGATTAGGGCAGATGTATCCACGCTATCGACGCTCACACAGCGCACGGTGTTGTCCCGGTCGCGGCCAGGACAGAGGCTAACCTTTAGTCGCGTCAAGGCCTGCGTGGCTTCTGATGGCGTTGCGATCGGCGTCAGATACCTGCGTGATGGGGCTAAAGTGATCTCGTCTTTTACGTGTGCAGTTCAAAGCGCGTCGCTTCTTTGTTATTGCTTGCGGCGCCTTTGATGTGCATCTTCACTTTACAGGAGTGTATAGGGCGCAGCGGTGTTTAGTGTTTTATCGTCTGTCATCCGTAATGGATGTTGTCGTTACCACGTTATGCTATTCCTGTTTTTGACATGCGTCACAGGGAAATTGTTTGTTTATTTGTGCATTATCTAGACGTCGTAAAAGATACGCTGGTGAAGGTACGGTTTTTATCACGCGTATACAATTTGTCTTGAAGGGAAATAATTTTCGGAGGTACTGAAATTCTTAGATTAATAATGAGAAATAAGAAACAATTATTGAATTACAGTGTCATGTCTGTTTACGGTTGCAACAATAATTAGGCCTCATTTATAATACTTATACTAAATGAAAGCACAACCAGGTATTATCAACATGGTTGGCGTAGGATGTATGTGTGTGCGTGCGTGCGTGCGTGCGTGCGTATGTGCGTATGTGCTGGTGTTTGATGGGTGCGTGTGTGCTGGTGTGCATGTGTGCATGCGCGTGTATCACAGTGTATGTGGTATTAACTATTTGACTGGTCTTTCCAATGTAGGTAATACAAAATATGAAAAAGTCACAGAGGAAAAAACACAACACTTTAAAGTTAAGTCAACATATAATTAATGTTAATCATTATACTGTAATATATATATATATATATATATATATATATATATATATATATATATATATATATATATATATATATATATATATATATTCGAAAGCCATAAATGGATATATTAAATTTAAAGAATGGCAATGTAACATCATAATTGTTCTGTATGTAGTTCCTACAATTCCTGTAGTTTGTCTTGCTAGATTTGTGCACAGAAATACACATTGTGTAAGTAGTGTCCAGTTTTCACTTCCCTGTTGAAGAGTTGCCCATGATGGATGCCGTATGGAAGGCGGGGTTGTAGGTGGGAGACCAACCATTTGTTAGTGTCCCACGTGACCTGAGCGGCTGGTCGAGGTTCACAGCTGCTTTGTGTTGCTGTTACCCGCGGATGTGCCAGGAGATTTATTCCAGCGCATGTTCTGCCTTATGTTTTTATACGGAGGGATGGGTTTTCTGCGTATCACACTGATTCGCTCTCAACGCTCTCCACACCACGATTAATTGTTTTCTTGTTCGAGTCAGCGATTCCGCTGTGTAGGACACCGTCTTGAACAGCAGACTCCACTTCGGTGGCATGTCCACGGACGGTGACACCGTCGACCTGCTTGTTGTGGTCAACCTAGTTTCTAGCCAGTGTTGCGAAATGTATCGTAGCAAAGCAAGTCGATCGGTCGATCGATCGATCGGTCGATCGATCGATCGATCGTTCGTTCGTTCGTTCGTTCGTTCGTTCGTTCGTTCGTTCGTTCGTTCGGTCGGTCGGTCGGTCGGTCGGTCGGTCGGTCGGTCGGTCGGTCGGTCGGTCGGTCGGTCGGTCGGTCGGTCGGTCGGTCGGTCGGTCGGTCGGTCGGTCGGTCGGTCGGTCGGTCGGTCGGTCGGTCGGTCGGTCGGTCGGTCGGTCGGTCGGTCGGTCGGTCGGTCGGTCGGTCGGTCGGTCGGTCGGTCGGTCGGTCGGTCGGTCGGTCGGTCGGTCGGTCGGTCGGTCGGTCGGTCGGTCGGTCGGTCGGTCGGTCGGTCGGTCGGTCGGTCGGTAGCCAATTAATCTTTCAGGATTTACTTTTTCAGTTGGAATATTGGTCTAAACACTGACATTGTATAAAGAAAGAATGTTTGAAATACGGGACAAATACAGCGAACCGAACATAGCCGGCCATATTTGTTCACTCAGAAATTGCTGGCATGAAGTGTTCGCTGCACCTTACCAAGCACCTACCTCGGGCACCAGTGTCGGCTTACGAGCACGGCCACGGAATGTACCCACCATGTACACCCCGGGTGCTTCCTAACACCCTCGGGACGGACACCGGTAGGGCCATTACTCGTACTGGGTAACACACCGGCCTGGCACCTAGGCAGATCAATTTTGTTCGTGCCACGTTGCTCCAAGTCATACATACACATATTCACGTATGCACGCCCACACGCACACGCACGCACACACACACACACACACACACACACACACACACACACACACACACACACACACACATAGACGCACACACACACGCACACACACACAAGCAAACACACACACACACACACACACACACACACACACACACACACACACACACACACACACACACACACACACACACACATACACACTCAGTACAATCGCACATGTAGGAGTGTGCCTAAGCGTTAGTGCCTATATGACATGCCTACAACGAATCATCAAGACTGAATCCAAACTAGGCAGGATGAAACACTCGGGCCAACATGACTGCACGAAGCGTAATAAAAGAAACAGTCAAATGTCGCGTTCGTTATAGTGTGAATTCTTGCAGCTTAGATCACCTAGGTTAATTAGTACTAGTAGTGCTATTTGTTTTGCGCAACTATACTGATTAAGTGCGAACGGACTTGCTGTCTGCACGTAGTCGACGTCTCACCGTAAACCTACACACATCTTAAACTGGCCCACGTGTGCAGAAGAATGTAAGGCCGACGCAGCACCACGAGAGTAATCCAACTGAACAGCAAAGGTCGTGATCACGGAGATAAACCCCTTATGTAAATAAATTAAATTAAGTAATCTGCTGTTCAGTGTGTAAATTGTGAAGTTCATCTTCTTGGTCTTAAATTATAATTCATAGAATGTGGTGACTTTAATGTATATTTAAATGATTGTGTCGTGTAGGGTAATGTTTAATTAATTGCTTATGTAGTAGCCTACCTTCCCAATTGGCTGTCACTGCTAATGACGTAGTTACTCGAGTGAATCCTCCCCAAACCGCGATTGCCTTGGGTAACGGCCTTGAAGATTGACCTTGTTTATCTATGTCAAGAAAGGTCACGTAAGCAAGCGATCTTGGATGTTCGATTGGGACTCGGGTTGCTCGAGTTACTCGCGTAGCTCAATCGATGTCGACCTCATTGTCTATGAACATGACTGGTAAGTGCTATCAGCGACAGAGTGGCTATAACGCTGGACAAGAAATAAAGAAGCATATTATACAATGCATACCAAAAAGAAAGTAAATTAATACATGCTTAGGTAAAAACGAAGACGATCACGCCGAGTTGAGATGATCACGACCATGCATCCGTCTTAGGCCTAGGATGCTGATGAAGAATGCATGGTATTGTGTTACACCTAACGATGGTAATCAGTCTGCATTTTCCGCTCGCCGATAAAACCGCTATGCCGGAAGTTCTGACAAACAATATACGTGACGTCACACACCGAAATAGTGACGTATCCGTTGTCTGCCTTGTCCTTCTGTTCGGGAACGGCCCGTGTAGTAGGACACTCTCTAGGGTCTAATTCGCATGGAATTTGCCCGGAGGACCGAAATGTGTTTTTAAACATCGGTGGTCTAGGAAGTGTCGACTGGACAGATTGTGAAGAAGACAGGATTTACGAACCAGTGACAGCTGGTTTTTGTTTTCACCTGCCCAAGGTTAGTGTGCGCCATTCTGTTTCTGGCGAGGGGCGGTCTCATTACTCTCTTAGGTACTTACTTATTTATCTACGCCACTTATAGTGGTGGCATGATTAGCTGTTTCTATTTTTATGTCTGTCGTTGTGGCAGTCGGCCAAGTCTCACGGAGACCAGCGACTCTCTCGATGGTGTCTCTCGTGTCATGTTTGAGCGACGTCTTTTCTAGTCTGGCCCCAATGTTTCCAAAAGAGAACTCGGTTAGTCGTTTCTTCAAGGCGCATCACGCTGTGCCTATCGTAGAGATCATCCTCTTACGATGGTGGAGATCCGCTGGTCACTGTCGATGTGATGTGGTCGGGTCAAGTCATATTGTAGGGTTATGTAGAAAGCTTATCTGGAAGAGGAGGCGTCGATGGTGTCGTTGTCTCGTCTCGTCTCGTCTCGTCTCGTCTCGTCTCGTCTCGTCTCGTCTCGTCTCGTCTCGTCTCGTCTCGTCTCGTCTCGTCTCGTCTCGTCTCGTCTCGTCTCGTCTCGTCTCGTCTCGTCTCGTCTCGTCTCGTCTCGTCTCGTCTCGTCTCGTCTCGTCTCGTCTCGTCTCGTCTCGTCTCGCCTCGCCTCGCCTCGCCTCGCCTCGCCTCGCCTCACCTCACCTCTCTCTCTCTCCCCTTCTATCTCCCGCTCTCTTCCTCTCCCTCTCTCTTTCTCTCTCTCTCTCCCTCTGTCTCCCCCCCCTCTCTCTCTCTCTCTCTCTCTCTCACGCTCTCTCCCTCTCACTCCCTCTCTCTTCCTCTCTCTTCCTCTCTCTCTCTCTCTCCCTCTCTCTCTCTCTCTCTCTCTCTCTCTCTCTCTCTCTCTCTCTGTCTCTGTCTCCCTCTCTTTCCCCCCTCTCTCTCCCTCTCTCTCCCTCCCTCCACCCCCCCTCTCTGTCTCTCTGTCTCTCTGTCTCTCTCTCTGTCTCTCTGTTTTGCTTGTCGATGGGAGGTGAGTCCGATGTGAGCTGCAAAACCTCTGCCGCAGACGACACAAAAGACAGTAGGTGCAGAAGCATCTGGAAGGCCACGGCGAAGATTTTGTGATTATGTTTTTAATTTTGTTTTATATATTTTTAATATAGCTCTTTCTTTTGCGAATGGTCTGTCGCCACTGTTATCGATTTTGTGCAAGAGTCTCCCAGGCGTCTACGGCGATGTGTGTAGCCTTCAGGTGTCTTTAGACTACATCGTTTTATCTCAGCCGCTGTCCACCATGAACACGTACTTTGTTTCATACTGGTTCATTTGCCATTCACCGTCCTCCGATACAGGAACCATGATGTGTGATTCCATTATGTAGGTACCCAACAATTGAAAATGGATCACAAAGCTGCGGCGAGTAGACAACGGGGTCAACTGATATACTAAACATACTTAATCTGAATTGTTTTCCAGTCAACCAACTCTATAGCTTACTTTGGAATATTATAAATGACAATAGGCTCAAATCCAACGCAGTGACTCAGAACTCTGTGTGTTTTCATCTGCTATGTGTCTTTAAACTGTTTAAAACTGCACGTTTAAAAAAATAGGTCTATAGTTGACGTAAAGACGTTCTATATTTGGTGGAATGTGCACTTTCACCTGGATGCTTGCGTTGGTTCGTAAATGGCACCTGGCCAATACTGTACGCAAAGGTCACAGTTGTTGCCGTAGTGTTGTTGCAGTATTGTACGGGTATAATTATAGACATCGAGTACGTTAATGTGAATACCAGCTATTTTTAAATCATAATAAAGTAATGTTCATTAATTATATAAATTAAATGCACATCAAAATGTCAGTGTCGTCAGTAATAGAGTTCACACGTTGTTAGCATGTGAACTCTATTACCAGATAAGCCGAGATGGTGTCTGAGTGAACAGATCTGTCAGGGAAGTAAAGTGTAAAGCGCTTTGAACGCTCCTGAGGACTGGATACTGCGCTATATACAAACTTGCCTTTTGCCTTAGGTCGGAGCGCTGTGGCCTATTGGTAAAATGTCGAACTCCCGATCGTGAGAATCCAAATTCGGATCCAAAATCCTAAACTGGTTGTTTATAACATACTATTTTGGTCGCCTTCTAACACGTTGGCTGCTCAAGTATTTTATTGTCAGACTTGGCTTCAAAGCGTCGATAATATCAATACATGTTCAATATGTTGAAGTTTGCGGGCGACACAAAAGTGTTTAGGAAAATTAAAAGTGATGCAGATAGACAGCATTTACAAGATGATCTAAATAAGTTGATAGAATGGTCTGAGAAATGGCAAATGCTGTTTAACTTTGGAAAGTGTAAGTGCCTCCACACAGGACATGGGAATGAAAATGCACAATATACAATGGGTGGTACTGTACTAAATACTACTGTAAAGGAAAAGGATTTAGGTTTAACCATTAGTGCTGACATGAAGGTATCAGAGCAGTGTGGAATTGCAGCAGCGAAGGCAAACCAAATTCTTGGATTAATTAGGCGAAATATAGTATACAAAGAAAAAGAACTAATAATACCGCTTTATAAAACAATAGTTAGGCCTCATTTAGAATATTGTATACAAGCATGGAGGCCATATTGCAAGAAGGATATTGATATGCTAGAAAGAGTACAAAGGAGAGCAACAAAAATGATACCAAAACTCAGGAATATTAGTTATGAAATGCGTCTAAAAGAATGTGGTCTAACAACACTAGAAACCAGAAGATTGAGAGGAGATCAGATTGAGGTTTTTAAAATATTGAATGGGTATGAAAATATTGACAGAAATATTTTTTTCACGGTCAAGGAAGAGAGAAGGACTAGAGGACATGGAGTTGCATTAGCAAAGAAGCAGTGTAGACTAGATATTAGAACATTTTCATTTTCACTAGAAGTGTTAATATGTTTAAAAATAAAATTGACATATACCTAAGACGGGCAGGGTATACTTAGATAGATAGGTTGGACTCTCGATAAGCCAAACGGCTTCCTTGTCCACCTGCCATCTAGAGTTGATTCTCTAGGTGGCAATCTTGATAAATCAATATGACAAGAATGTTTTGAACTTAGTTCCGATGCAAAATTAAATAGTTCGTCCTTTACCAACGATTGATCGCGCCAAACGCGCACAAGTGGACCTCTCCCTTTCACCTCTCCCTTTCACCTCTCCCTTTCACCTCTCCCTTTCACCTCTCCCTTTCACTTCTCCCTTTCACCTCTCCCTCTCACCTCTCACCTCTCCCTCTCACCTCTCCCTCTCACCTCTCACCTCTCCCTCTCACCTCTCCCTCTCACCTCTCACCTCTCCCTCACACCTCTCCCCCTCACCTCTCCCTCTCACCTCTCCCGCTCACCTCTCCCTCTCACCTCTCCCTATCACCTCTCCCTCTCACCTCTCCCTCTCACCTCTCACTCTCACCTCTCCCTCTCACCTCTCCCTCTCACCTCTCCCTCTCACCTCTCCCTTTCACCTCTCCCTCTCACCTCTCCCTCTCACCTCTCCCTTTCACCTCTCCCTCTCACCTCTACCTTTCACCTCTACCTTTCACCTTTCCCTTTCACCTCTCCCTCTCACCTCTCCCTTTCACCTCTCCCTTTCACCTCTCCCTTTCACCTCTCCCTCTCACCACTCCCTTTCACCTCTCCCTCTCACCTCTCCCTTTCACCTCTCCCTCTCACCTCTCCCTCTCACCTCTCCCTTTCACCTCTCCCTTTCACCTCTCCCTTTCACCTCTCCCTCTCACCATTCCCTTTCACCTCTCCCTCTCACCTCTCCCTTTCACCTATCCCTCTCACCTCTCCCTCTCACCTCTCCCTCTCACCTCTCCCTTTCACCACTCCCTCTCACCTATCCCTCTCACCTCTCCCTTTCACCTCTCCCTTTCACCTCTCCCTCTCACCTCTCCCTATCACCTCTCCCTTTCACCACTCCCTCTCACCTATCCCTCTCACCTCTCCCTTTCACCACTCCCTCTCACCTCTCCCTCTCACCTCTCACCTATCCCTCTCACCTCTCACCTCTCCCTCTCACCTCTCATCTCTCCCGCTCACCTCTCCCTTTCACCTCTCCCTCTCACCTCTCACCTATCCCTCTCACCTCTCCCTTTCACCTCTCCCTTTCACCTCTCCCTCTCACCTCTCCCTCTCACCTCTCCCTTTCACCTCTCCCTCTCACCTATCCCTCTCACCTCTCCCTTTCACCACTCCCTCTCACCTCTCACCTATCCCTCTCACCTCTCCCTTTCACCTCTCCCTTTCACCTCTCCCTCTCACCTCTCCCTCTCACCTCTCCCTTTCACCTCTCCCTCTCACCTATCCCTCTCACCTCTCCCTTTCACCACTCCCTCTCACCTCTCACCTATCCCTCTCACCTCTCCCTCTCACCTCTCCCTTTCACCTCTCCCTCTCACCTCTCCCTCTCACCTCTCCCTTTCACCACTCCCTCTCACCTCTCACCTATCCCTCTCACCTCTCCCTTTCACCTCTCCCTTTCACCTCTCCCTCTCACCTCTCCCTCTCACCTCTCCCTTTCACCTCTCCCTCTCACCTATCCCTCTCACCTCTCCCTTTCACCACTCCCTCTCACCTCTCCCTTTCACCTCTCCCTTTCACCTCTCCCTCTCACCTATCCCTCTCACCTCTCCCTTTCACCACTCCCTCTCACCTCTCCCTTTCACCTATCCCTCTCACCTCTCCCTTTCACCTCTCCCTTTCACCTCTCCCTCTCATCTCTCCCGCTCACCTCTCCCTTTCACCTCTACCTCTCACCTCTCCCTCTCACCTCTCCCTCTCACCTCTCCCTCTCACCTCTCCCTCTCACCTCTCCCTCTCACCTCTCCCTCTCACCTCTCCCTCTCACCTCTCACCTCTCCCTCCCACCACACCCTTTCATCTCTCCCTCTCCATCTCACCTCTCCCTCTCACCTCTCCCTCTCACCTCTCCCTCCTCTCACCTCTCCCTCCTCTCACCTCTCCCTCTCACCTCTCCCTTTCACCTCTCCCTCTCACCTCTCCCTTTCACCTCTCCCTCCACCCCTCCCTCTCACCTCTCCCTCTCACCTCTCCCTCTCATCTCTCCGTCTCACCTCTCCCTCTCACCTTTCCCTCTCACCTCTCCCTCTCACCTCTCACTCTCACCTCTCCCTCTCACCTCTCCCTCTCACCTCTACCTTTCACCTCTCACCTCTCACCTCTCACCTCTCACCTCTCACCTCTCACCTCTCACCTGTCACCTCACCCTCTCACCTCTCACCTCTCCCTCTCACCTGTTCCTCTCACCTCTCACCTCTCACCTCTCACCTCTCACCTCTCACCTCTCCCTCTCACCTCACCCTCTCACCTCTCACCTCTCCCTCTCACCTCTCCCTCTCACCTGTTCCTCTCACCTCTCCCTCTCACCTCTCCCTCTCACCTCTCCCGCCTTTATCCAGACCCAAGGCGAGCCTGTGTCCGCGTCCGGGCTGGGTCGTGTAAACCTGCCGGGTGCCTCAGGTGTGCTCCCGGCTCTCAGCACGGCGTGTGTGCACTGTCAGGGATACTTAAGGAAACACACAACACCTGCTCCACCGACAAATTCCTCTCAAGAAACTACGCCAAGTTAAATTCCTTATGCTTAGGTAGCCCCCTATATAGTGCACCAGACCTCGGCATAATAACCCGTCAACAAAAAATTGCATTTTTAGATCTAATTAAGCACTTTGCTTTATGTATATATATATATATATATATATATATATATATATATATATATATATATATATATATATATATATATATATATATTAGAATGTATGTGGCATATATATATATATATATATATATATATATATATATATATATATATATATATATAAATTTACATTGTTGTTTGTATGGTATTTTTATCTACATATTGATTCCGCGTCCAGCCATTGTGGATGTGGCGTTATAACCACTGAGCAATTTTTTAAATGCGAGAACATAGACCAGCAAATTGGCCAATCAAACACGACATACAAACATAATTTAAATGTCACTCGATACGTTTTCACGCAGGTTCGTTGTCACCATGACTGTTTAGAAAAGAACGCGGCAAAGACAAGCCTAGATCTGTTGCTAGCGATCGGCATGCTGCGAGCTTTGATTTGTGCACCGAAATTCCGCCAGGCGGGTTCAATCTGGCTCGGAATTAGCAAGTGGCGCAAGCGGGTTTGTCACAAACCGATATAAATAGTACACGCCGTATAGTGCATTATATCAAAGCGAAATGATCTTCGAATCAGAAACATATGGCGCAGCCTGGAGACCAGACAGGTTCCGAGAAAAGGTCCAGCCATAAAGCAGATTTATAATCGCCCAGTTTTATCTTTCACGGGATCAGATTTTAACGCCCCATTGGCAGTGCAGGTGATGTTAATTAGAGTTACAGCGCAAACAGGGGTCCTACCATGCAGTGAACTGACGCCGTAACAACGGGAAACCTGGGCCGGACCCACGTTTTGGCTCACCATATAGGTTAAGGGACAGGGCCTTTTTCGACCAAAGAGTAACGAGCATGTGTCCACGTGGGCAGCCTCTGCTTACCCGGTACACGTGACAATGTTTCTATGTGGTTCCGCTTGTGTTTATATTGTACACGTAACTAGCTAAACCTAGAAGTAATTGTTTTCTTCCGAATTCCGTGTTTACAGTCTGTAAAGTGTGATCATCCTCTGCGCACTTTATCTCAACGAACTGAACAGAAATAGTATTTGAAATAACAATAAAAATTATGATTGAAATAGTTATACATACCCCCACTTTGAAGAGAAAGTACGTGCCGTTTGGTAAATTTAATGTACATGTCTGTCGTGAGTTTTTTGCATTTCAAATTAATGATGTGTGTAAATAATTACTAAAAACTATGTAAAAGTAATACATTAATTAGTAATATGAAAATAAAGCTGGTACAAATTTAATGTAATTGATTTTATTCAACAAACAACAACAAATATAGTAGCATGCGGAATGGCAATGGCGTAACTTTGACAATGTTGATGTCATAATGGGGTGTGTATCATTGGTATGTATATGCCGTATTAACAGGAATTGTTGTGCCCTATCATGTGGAATTAATGGGGAGTATATGTGCCGTATCCTGCGGCTCTGTGTGCCGTATTAAAGGGATACAAGCCATGAAAATTAGGTGATTTAGGAAGATTTTCATCACGTCGTACACTAATAATGTTATTAACAAAAACGTTCGCAATAAAAGCAAGCAAACCACCGGGCCATAAGAACATCTACTCACAACGGTCAGGAAGTGTAAACTGAAGTAGTGCAGCCACGTCCCACGATCATCTGGACTTGTTGACCATCTTGCAACGTACAATTAGGGTTGGGATTTCAACGTACAATGAGGGTTGGGATTGCAACGTACAATGAGGGTTGGGACAGAAGGGAAAGGGAGAAGAAGAGATTGGGAGACAACATCAAAGGATGGACAAGGGAATCCGCCGGCTCCCAAAGGGCTATGATGAACAGAGCGCGCGATAGCGTAGTGGTTAGCACATACGCCTCGGCCACGCCGGCGCCCCGGATTCATTTCCCGGATAGGGCAGACATGTTGAAGGAGTTGACCAAATGGGGCGTCTGTGCCGTATCATAGGGGATTTATGGACCGTATCAAGGGGCATGTCCGTGTTGTATCATTGGGAATGCTGTGCCATATAAAGTGGCATGTCTGTGCCGTATCAAGTGGCATGTCTGTGCCATACCATGGGGGATGTCTGTGCCGTATCATTAGAATGTCTGCGGCATATCAAGTGGCATGTCTGTATCGTACCATAGGGGATGTAAGTGCTGTATCAGTAGAATGTATGTGGCGTATCATTAGACTATCAGTGGCGTATCAAGGGAATGTGTCTGCTGTATCATTGGCATGTCTGTGTCGTATCAAGACATCAAGGGGAATGTGTGTACCGTATCAATGGATTGTCTCTGCCGTATCTAGGGGCATGTCAGTGCCGTACCGTTCGGTATGTCTGTGTCTTATCAAGGGGCATATCAGTGCGGTATGCCCGGTATCCAGTATGGTGTATCTGCCGAATCTAGGGACATCTCAGTTCCTTGTGTCATTGAGCATGTCTGTGCCGTAGCATCGGGTATGTGACTCTGTATGGTGCACCGCATCAGTGGGGGATGTGTGTGCCATGGTAAACCTCAACCACCCACATTGACGTTCAAGCTTCCACACAACGACAAAAGAATCCGTGATCGAGTCCTTGTTGTCGACAGCCAGTTGTTCCAGGGACTGTTTTGCCCGAGACTGACATAGTCACGACAATGTCGCTTACTTCCGCGAGTCTTTAATTAGTCGGCGACGCGCAGTGATTCCATGCAGCAGCAAGTCACTGGTTTCTTCGCCGTGGAAGGTTTTGATTGTTCCGACAACAAAACGCCATTACTTAGCATCCTACGCTCCCAGTTCTCACACGGATATGCCCAATCACTGTAATTGTCCGATTTCACTTGACCAGTCCGGGGTACTGGTTTGGTCGAGTCTGAGTAAGCATGGAGTCACTTGTACGTGGCTGATGTCGGTGATTCGGAAATGTGTGAAACTGAAACTTAGGTGCAAGGCAAATTAATAGTGTCATATACATATATATATATATATATATATATATATATATATGTATATATATATATATATATATATATATATATATATATATATATATACATATACATAAATATGCATACATATATATATATACATAAATATACATATATATATATATTATGTGACATGGCGTAATATATATATATATATATATATATATATAT
>OZ024861.1:49536512-49631512 GCA_964017155.1 Oasisia sp. SBJ-2009
GTTGTACGAATGTGCACGCGCCAGTGACGTAAGCGGTTTACGTCACTGGCGCATAGGTCTCAAGATGGCAGCGCCCTGAATCCAACATGGAGTGTTTCTGGTACAATTATACTATAATTCATTGTTTATTAACGATATTTGTGCACAGTTATTATGTACAACCAATATCTTATACAGATTTAAGTAAATGGTGTGAATCTCTCACTTTAAGTGTTTTTGTCATGGCGCCATTTTGTTCTCCCCAGGACGCCATGAAGCTGGCCCTCGAGGACGGAGACAGGCCGACTCAGGGCAAATGTTTGTGCTGCTTTGCCGACATTCACCGTAACGGAAATGACGTACAGGTGAGCGCTACCCATAATCCTGCATGCGTCGGTGTTGTTCTCCGAAGGTATCCGAAGAGAGATATATATATATATATATATATATATATATATATATATATAATATAATATATATATATATATAAAACATATATATACATATATATAATATATAATATATAATATATAATATATAATATATAATACAATATATATATATATATATATATATATATATATATATATATATATACATACATATATATAATATATAATAATATATAATAATATATATATATACATATACATATATATATATATATATATATATATATATATATATATATACATACATACATATATATAATATATAATAATATATAATAATATATATATATACATATACATATATATATATATATATATATATATATATATATATATATATATATATATATATATATAATTGATGTATCCAGGTTGCTGAGCAAACTTCGTCAAGCGATCAAAAAATGGCAGCCAGAACAATTGCTCATCACATAATTGGGTGAAATTACGGTTTAAAAAAATGTTCTTCATAACAACAAATCTAAGGGAGTGTTAAAGTGTCAAATGTATACAGTACTGCTTGCTGTAGAAGTCAAGCGCGGTAGTAAACTCACTCACTCACTCACTCACTCACTGTGTCGTCGTTATTTCAGCGCGCCATCCCCCGGTACGAGGCGGCCGTCAGCATCATGGTGGAGATTGGCGACCGCTACGGGCAGATCGAGGCTCTGTCGGGCATGGCGAAGACCATGCTGGCCATGAAACAGATCAACAAGGTGAGTGCCGGCTGTGGTCCGGTCGTAGGTTCAAACGGACAAAATCTGGTAGGTTAATTATTAAATCAGTTTCATGCTACATAGTATATATAAAACTAGTCTATTTTGATTAATCGCCCAAATGTTTTCATTAAAGACTATACTTCACGGGGAACGATTTAAAAAAAAACGGGCAACCTAACCCTAACGGATCTCAGTCCTTTACGTGTAACGTCATGTTTTCAAGACTGCAAAGTAGCCTACTGCAGATCGACAAAATCGTCGAACAGATGGCGCGCAGGAGGCGGAGCCGTCCCATACGACCTCTGTTTGCGTCGTGACGTGTCGCACTTTCTCCCAAATACACGTCCTATAATCCATATGTATGAACCCAGAGGATGTCACCGACACTGCTCTGCCTGTGTTAGGTGACAGTCTCATTCGGTACATTCCCACTGCTGATAACGTTGCGTGCGTCATTGACAGACCAGTGTCAACACGGCGCCTGCTTGCTCTTCAGACTTGGGTCCAACACACACGCGCGCACGCACTCACGCACGCACGCACGCACGCACACAGACACACACACACTCACACACACTCACTCACACACACACACACTCACACACTCACACACACACGCTCGCACGCACACACGCACGCACACACATACACACACGCACATACACACACACGCGCGCACACACACTCGCACGCGCGCACACGTTCACACGCGCGCACGCGCACACAGACGCACACACGCACGGGCGCACACACACGTACACACGCACGGGCGCACACACACACGCACGCACGTACGCACGCACACACACACACTCTGTCATCAAGCTGAATTGAATTTCTTTTCTGGATCATTATCTCCCGTTTGCCTGTGCAAAATGTGGGTCTGTTTCAAATTATTTCTTCAATTGGAATTAATAGATTTTCCCATATGACAGTAAGTGACTCTGTTGTTAGCAGTGGGAGTCCAGCATCATGCCTGAATTGACTGCTCTGTCTTTTCATGGTCTTCCTCTTTTACTTGGTTCTCTGTAGTGTTATTTATAGGCAATTTGTATTAGGCCGTAGCTTGCCGTACAACAGACGTGTCCAGACCACCGGAGTCTTCTATGTCTGGTGACATCTGATATAGATTCAGAGGTGAACGTCTCTTCTCTCTCGTGACTGTTTCGCAGTCTGTCAGCCCTTGTGACACCTCTAATGGCCCGCAAGCAACGTATCTCGTAAACTTCAAGGCCCCGTATCTCCAGGTATCCTGTTGTCCATGTTTCTGCACACTTGATCCCTATAGAGCGCAATGGCTCAGGGGTAGAGCTTCGGCCTCTCGACTACGAGAACCCGGGTTCGAATCCTGTGCTGCGGTGTTAAAACCTTGGGCAAGTTTTTCACTCGACATTGCTCCAGTTCACTCAGCTCTATAAATGAGTACCTGGTAGTGGTGGATATGTGTACGAGCAGCCTTCGCGCACTAATTGTAGCATATGGCTGGATGCCTCCCCGACAAGCTGAGATGGTGTCTGAGTGAACAGGTCTGTCAGGAAAGTAAAGTGCAAAGCGCTTTGAACGGTCCTGAGGACTGGATACTGCGCTATACAAAAACTTCCCTTGCCTTTTTTGTTTTTATATAGGCAGTATAAGAACTCGACAATCTGGTTTTCATTCTCCATATAAAAACCACGGACAGGCATGTACGCTACATGCGTGTAAAGGCCCCCAATCTGTCCGTGTTTGTTGCCTTTGGTCCACCGTGCCGAGGCCGACGATCGACCGGGTCAGATCACTTACTCCGTCCAGCGGCCACGCCGTCCTGGCGCACTCGTCGGCGCCACTCCGTATCTCCGTCATCTCCCGTTGTTGTCGCTCGGACCGAACGCTTTTAATCCATTAACGGCCAAGTGCTCGCCATTGACGCTTGGTCAAGAGTCGCTATTCTGCCAGCGGCGGGTCTGTGGCAGATCGTTTCAGTGGACCCAAACCCGCCATTCTAACGGAAACCGAGTACGGTGCGATCAGTATCTCTCGCGCCCAGCTGCGGAAATTAGCGATCCGATTAGGCCTAGAAAAATAAATACCTTGTTTCCGATTTCCCGACCGACCCTACATAATGCATGCGACCCAATAACTGTTTATGGGTTGACTAAAATAAAAATAAAAAGCTCCGACCGACCCTGACTAAGACGACTGACATTTATGTTTTTATTTTTAAAAACTTATGTCACCGTTCGGCTTCCGTAGTTTCAATCGCAATTGGGTCAATTCGAGATATTCATTTGCTACAAAGACGCTCATTGGCTGTGAGCGTGGCCGCGTCACGAATGACATGATTGCATGCACTAAGCGTGGAAAATGGCTGCACGTATTTTGGCCATGAGATTTAGTTTGTGCCCGCACATTCCGGCTAAAAAAACATCTCGTCCTTCAGTGGTACGCTGCAAAAACTGTTCCAGACATACCATCCACCTCTGGACCCAGATAATTATGTGCAAACGGCACATAATTCTTCATTCGGCGAGATTTCTCTCGATCAGTTGGATGTGTTTGGCATCAACACGGTGGAGTTTCGTTGTCAGGCCAAAGACTTCGATCGATTTAGGTTTTTTAAAAAACTACAAAATCCCTACCTACCCTATTTTGAAGAGCATAATTTATTAAAAAAAAGTTAAAAATGCCGACCTACCCTATTTTGAAGAGCATAAAAAGTTAAGATAAAAAAAAAATTCTCGACCTACCGACCCTATTTTTTCCAAGCATGAAATCGGAAACAAGGTTTTTATTTTCCTAGGCCTTAACGAAGTGAACACTGCAGTGGCGACATCTGGAGGGTTAGCGGCGAGTAACACTCATACATGCTGTGTCGTCACTCATAGGCGATGTTATATCGAACCAAAAACAAATAACAAATACGAATATTGTTTTTATTATTATACTGGCAGTACATATTCGTGATTTCTATTATGCACCGTTAAAAGCAAATGAGAAAGTCTGTCAAACGTTAAACTACTGGATCTGCTTTATTTATCATAATAAAATATAACGCATGGCTTCAACTCTTTATAACCCAGAGGTAATGATTGCTTATTGTGAAAACATATTTGGTTGTGTAATTGTACAAACATGGATATATTATGCTGTAAGTAATATTTTTTATAATATCAACGACGCAATAAGGCAATAATATGAATGTGGGCACTAACATCATTATATTTAAAAATGTGTACATACTTTTTGTGTTTCATATGGACTTAGTAAGAAACAGTAAGAAAACTACATATTATTGTTGTTAGTTATTTTCTACATGGTGATGTAGTATTATTTTGTCACCTTAACGGATAATTTATTTATAATAAACGAAGAATAATACGCCGAGGGGGACATATTTTGCAATCAGTTTGGATGCGTAAACGCATGCGCATGCGCAGGCATTCTTGCTCAGCGCGTGCGTGCGTGCGTGCGTGCGTGCGTGCGCGCGCGCGCCCAAGACCAATATGCGTACGAGCTGGAGTTTATGCGAATGCGCGCATGTTCACGTGGGTGTGTATAATCCTGTATATGTCAAGTGTATATGCCGTGTGTCCGGTTGTCTACCATGTGTTCGTGTGTGTCTATATTGTGTTCATGTATACCTAACGTGAATTCGTTGGTCTACCGTGTGCTTGTGGTTATACTTGCCTGCCCTACAACAGAGCGTGCTACCGCAATTTCGAGTACTTCATCTAGAAACAGAAACACCCGCGTGTTGCTGCTAATGATCGAGTTCAGTCAAGAGTAACACACGAGGGACTAATATTGATTCGAATGCAGTGTCTGCTATTTGGATCTGTCAGTCGCCCAATTACTAGAAGAAATAACGTTAATTGGACGTTTCACAGCTAACGTTGTTGTGATTGCAGGCGCTAGATTACAACGCTAAAGCTCTCGATTTGGCAAACAACATTGGCAATAAGGTAAGTCTTCATATCAATAATAACAAGGCAACTTCTTTTCGCGAAAATCATATGGAACCAAGCTCAGATATGCATCAAGACAAACATTTGTTATCCATCTCAAAACCAATAAGCAGTATACTTCTATACGAGTCGACAATGAATTGATGGATATACCAAGAAGCTAATGTGGCTGTGTCTTGTGAAAAAGTTATTAGTTTTAATTACGGCCGAATTTTGCAACATTTTGAACTGATCCAACTCTAAGAAGGTGCAACAACCAAACCTTACTTCTCGTGTTAATATTAATTCTAGGTACAGTAATTAAACCAGAATTAGAAGATCGAAACTGGACAGACGTACACGAATAAGCAACGCATGTAAATATGCTGGTTGCTTACATGAAATTGCCTGTTAGGTAATGATGCATACCTTAAAAGTGACATGCAATATTGGACAGAAAACCAATAATAGTACTTCAGATCTGACCTACATCCCAGCAAGCCAGGGGTCGTTGCGCCACGCTGGTAAGGTAGAGTTGGTACTGACGTAATCAGCTGCAGCGACGCCTGGCGGGCGAGGATGGTTGAGTATGAAAACTGTGGAGACATAGTCACAACCCTTGCTAAAAATTAGAAAATGTCGGCTTAGCCTAGAAGGCAATATTGCGGTTAACGGAATTGCTGTAGAAGGCGTATCATGGACAAGTGCAATTGCAATCTTTTGCAAAGGTAAATATCGACAGAAACAGCGTCATCATTACCATCATCATCATTGTGCAGCCATAATGTCCCAAAGCGAATGCATGCTGATTCCACATCTTTCTATATTGCGCTATCCTCTGCCAGAAGGTACCCTTCCAGTAGTTGTCTAGTTCATCTCTCCGCCGTCTCGCCGGTCTTCGTCTAGGTCTTTTCCCTTCATATGGTTTCCAGGTGTTGATACTCGACGACCATCGGTTTTCCCGTATTCTGCTGACGTGTCCTGCCCAGGTACACTTCTGTCTTCTGACTTGTTCACTCACGTCTGTGACCATTGTCTTTTCTCTTATCCAGATGTTTGTTTTTCTATCCCAGTATGTGATATTTAACATACTCCTTTCCATCTGTGTTTGTGAGGCTGTTAGCTAGTTCTTTGCTTGGGTGGTGAGTGCCCGTGTTTCAGCGCCGTATGCCATTGCTGGAAGTACGCATGAGTTGTAGACTTGTCTCTTCAAGCATGTTCCAATTACCCTTGAAGATGTCGCGATGCTTGGCGAATGCTCTCCATCCAGCTGTAGTTCTTCTTCTTCTTCTTCTTCTTCTTCTTCTTCTTCTTCTTCTTCTTCTTCTTCTTCTTCTTCTTCTTCTTCTTCTTCTTCTTCTTCTTCTTCTTCTTCTTCTTCTTCTTCTTCTTCTTCTTCTTCTTCTTCTTCTTCTTCTTCTTCTTCTTCTTCTTCTTCTTCTTCTTCTTCTTCTTCTTCTTCTTCTTCTTCTTCTTCTTCTTCTTCTTCTTCTTCTTCTTCTTCTTCTTCTTCTTCTTCTTCTTCTTCTTCTTCTTCTTCTTCTTCTTCTTCTTCTTCTTCTTCTTCTTCTTCTTCTTCTTCTTCTTCTTCTTCTTCTTCTTCTTCTTCTTCTTCTTCTTCTTCTTCTTCTTCTTCTTCTTCTTCTTCGCCTTTTCCCACTAGGTGGGGTCAGCGGCCCGAATTCTTGATTTCCAGAATGTTCTGTCCTGTGCATCCTCCGGGGTGATCCGCAGTGCCATCCGCAGTGCCTGCATATCCCTTCGCACGTAATCCATCCATCTCCCTCTTGGTCTCCCTCTTGACCGTTTTCCTGGCCCTCTCATGTCACCAACTGCTCTCACTTCGTTTTCTTCCATTCTCTGCATGTGTCCATACCAGCGTATTCTCATTTCTCTTTACGTTCTCTTGTATGCTACTCCTCCTTTCTGATGTCCACACTCTTTACTTTGTCTCTCAATGGTACTCCTTTTATTCTTCTCAACATCGAGAACCTTCTTTCTAACTGTCCAACATTCTGCTCCATACAGAAGTACTGGTCTAATGACAGTCATGTAGTTCTTCTTTCTACAGCGTAAACATATAGACTAATCTACACCGCCTCTTGCAGATGCACATGCTGCGCTGCCGCATTCTCCTGACTGACATCTACCGGCTGGTTGGAGACACGCGCATGGTGGCCGAGGAACAGTTACGGTGTCGCCGTCTGCAAGAGGACATGCAACTCATATGTCGCGCCTGTAACAAATGTCTCGGTGAGAGCCCCA
The DNA here is from genome assembly GCA_964017155.1 of Oasisia sp. SBJ-2009. Taxonomy (NCBI): domain Eukaryota; kingdom Metazoa; phylum Annelida; class Polychaeta; order Sabellida; family Siboglinidae; genus Oasisia; species Oasisia sp. SBJ-2009. The sequence goes on from OZ024861.1 coordinate 49,543,851, forward strand.
ACCACTTGGAGTTCTTGCCGTGCTGCCACCTGGTGCACAACAGGTGCGTATCCCGTGCTGACGCCAACTAAGGTGTTGTTTGGGAGGGAGGTAGGGAGGGAGGAGGGAGGGAGGGAGGGAGGGAGGGAGGGAGGGAGGGAGGGAGGGAGGGAGGGCGGGCGGGCGGGCGGGCGGGCGGGCGGGCGGGCGGGCGGGCGGGCGGGCGGGCGGGCGGGCGGGCGGGCGGGCGGGCGGGCGGGCGGGCGGGCGGGCGGGCGGGCGGGCGGGCGGGCGGACGGACGGACGGACGGACGGACGGACGGACGGACGGACGGACGGACGGACGGACGGACGGACGGACGGACGGACGGACGGACGGACGGACGGACGGACGGACGGACGGACGGACGGACGGACGGACGGACGGACGGACGGACGGACGGACGGACGGACGGACGGACGGACGGACGGACGGACGGACGGACGGACGGACGGACGGACGGACGGACGGACGGACGGACGGACGGACGGACGGACGGACGGACGGACGGACGGACGGACGGACGGACGGACGGACGGACGGACGGACGGACGGACGGACGGACGGACAGACAGACACAGAGATAGAAAGACAGAGATACATAGAGACGGAGATAGAGAGAAAGAGAGAAAGAGAGAAAGAGAGAAAGAGAGAAAGAGAGAAAGAGAGAAAGAGAGAAAGAGAGAAAGAGAGAAAGAGAGAAAGAGAGAAAGAGTGAAAGAGAGAAAGAGAGAAAGAGAGAAAGTGAGAAAGTGAGAAAGTGAGAAAGAGAGAAAGAGAGAAAGAGAGAGAGAATGTTTATGAGGTGAATGGGTGATTATACAGCCAGATATCCGTCTTCAAATAAGGGCCCCGGGCTGTGGCGACTGGCGAAGTCAGCTGCTATAATTTTATTCTACGGTTTACGCAGACGACCAGCCGGGGGTGCTGTAGGGCAACGCAACGATTACAGACTTGCGAGGTTGATTGTCCAACAACAACCTAGCACTGAAACCTAACAACGAGAGACAGATCCTTCCGAAATCTTGCGTATGTCACGGGACAGATACTATACAATTATATAGAACGATTTCATATAAACGGAACTCCTACCTCTGCCTGAATGACACGCTCCATTTTCAGGTGTGCCTACGAGACAACAAGACGAAGCTCGTCGAAAAACAACAGATCCAGCAAATTCATCAGCTGTCCGACGTGCAGCAAAGACGTACCCAAAGACTCCGTCTACTTGTGAGGCGTTGCCTACGCGCAGGCGGAAATGACATCATCGTGATTATTGCGTCATCTCAGCGCGACTCGCTACGGACGTTTAACGTTTACTCGATACGTCTGTCATGTTGACGTTGACCTACATAAGATTAGGCCTACGATTTTTATGTGGGATTGCGTCTTGTAAAATGCAATGCTAGTTTGTAACTGGTCATTACAATTACTGCGACGAAAACAAAAAAACGTAGCGAATATGTCGATTTTTACAAGAGCATAAGAGTCGAAAGATATAAATCCCTAGTCATGGACAGGATTACATAGACGTGATTTTTTTTAAGTGTGCGCATATTTACTACTAGATATATTTATTTAGGAAAAATAGAAACCTGCTTACATAATTGGCCGCGGCAGTCATGGGTCAACCACTTCAAGCCGAGTCAAAACGAATTTAGATTGTGTTTTTCTTGTGTAATGTGATGATTACAACTATGTTGCTATTTTTGCAGTTATTTCCCATGACACTTTGTGTTTGTAGATTTTTTATTAGGATTATGAAAATCCGTATGCGAGTAACCGAATAATCTTGTTATATTTTACATCCTTCTGACGGTTTCGCTACTGTATGAATTAATTTGTTTTCATAAAGGCTGCCGGAAATAAATACACTATCAAATAGATGTGTTAATGTGGTTGTCACGCTGTGTCACCGGCCTGAGTTGTCGTTTTAATTTGTGACAAATGACGTGGTTGCTAATAATATGTAGACATAATGTGTGTGCGTGCGTGCGTGCGTGCGCGCGCGTGTGTATGTGGTGTGTGTGTGTGACTGTATGTGTATGTGTGTGTGTGTGTGTGTGTGTGTGTGTGTGTGTGTGTGTGTGTGTGTGTGTGTGTGTGTGTGTGTGTGTGTGTGTGTGTGTGTGTGTGTGTGTGTGTGTGTGTGTGTGTGTGTGTGTGTGTGACTGTATGTGTATGTGTGTGTGTGTGTGTGTGTGTGTGTGTGTGTGTGTGTGTGTGTGTGTGTGTGTGTGTGTGTGTGTGTGTGTGCGTGTGTGTATATGGTGTGTGTATATGGTGTGTGTATATGGTGTGTGTGTGTGTGTGTGTGTGTGTGTGTGTGTGTGTGTGTGTGTGTGTGTGTGTGTGTGTGTGTGTGTGTGTGACTCTGTGTGTGGTGTGTGTGTGAGTGCGTGTGTTTGTGTCTGTGTATGTGCGTGCGTGCGTGCGTACTGCGTGCAGCGTGCTTGCGTGCGTGTATGCCCCATGAGTTAGACCTATTTGAATATGCACTATTGCATGACCCTCCACAGGGAATGTGAAATGTGAAGTGACGCAGTGAGGCGACGCTGCTGAGTTGGACACAATTATCGTGTCTTTCAATATCGGGAATGAAACCGAACGAGAGCAGAACACCTAGGTCTAGTGTGAAGATACAACCGCACGGTGGCGAAACATTTTCAACGGTCCACTTCACGTATTCCGAGACAGCGCGTGGTGCAGCGTGATAGCACGAGATCTGTGTCGACGTTTTTACCTGACTTCAAGGAGTACAATTGGAATTTTTTTTAGTGTACCCCAAGACTACGGTCTATGGATTCGCTCCTTCTATAATGCGAGGTTTAGCGATTTAGCAAATGACAGCATGCATTGATACCCGGCGGAAACTGCAACGGTGACTGTACTAGTTGTCCATTGAACACCTCATTCTTGCTGGTGTGCCCTGCCACTTCGCCAGCCCCTGGTTCTTCTTACGTTAGTGTTCTTCTTGTCGCTGCTTTTGGCCTACCACTTTTAAAATAAAAATTGGGTTGAGGGTAAACCCAGCTGTGTCAACACCATTAGGTGTGGAGGACACAGATACTGAGTTACCTGTAACCGGAACGGATCGCAAATAGTGAGGATAAGTTGTGAAGACAAACTAGCACAGCCGATCACTTTGAAGATAAATATGTTACACATGAATTAACGTAGCTCTGCAACTTGTGGTGTCCCCCGTGGATAACATCCAAACTGCTCATGGAAAACCATCTATTGGCATTGCAACAAATCGTGTTTCTCTTTAATGAATCTTTCGAACTTCAACAATACGTATACAATATTTATTAAGTATAAGACACAAACAATTAGACATAATGACAATAAAACTCATTAATAAAAATAGTCATAATAAACATCTGCGCGTTCGCTTTTCTGTGGCGCCGCCTAACGATCAACATGTGCATATTGTTTCTTCCTGCAGACGGTTGCGGTCGCTCCGATACGTGCCCGCGCACACGGGTCGCTCCCGCAAGCGCAGCGCTTCCCGTAGTCTGGGATCACAAACTCAGTGCGCTGTCAACGCTCGTCGGATGAGTTCCTTCTGGAATGGTACCAGCCTTGAAGGGAAGTTAATGTCGAATTCAATTATGAGGTCGCCACGCTTGTCCGGCTGTCCGCTGATCGGCATCCCCTCGCCCGGAACGTCTTTCCGGTAGGACGGACTGGAATAACAAAGTCAAAATTCCCATTCATGTCAATGGAATGGGTAACCGGCATAAGTATATAACGAAGGCAAACTATAACTTTTCGGTATACTCAGTCGTAGGCATAGCCACAAGTGCAGTTATTATTTTAGTCATGGTAAGTTCACACAAAGGAACATAATCAACAACACAAATCTAGACCTGGGCACTAATAAACTGTTCAGTTACTAGACTAGTCTGTGTAAAATAGTAGCTACAGCCTACGTTGGAATTAGGCATACAGCTTTAATTGTAATAATTTGTAAAAAAAATTACTAATAATATGTTTAGTCTAAATATAATGCCTCTGTTGTGTGATGAAACTTCTTATTAATAATAATAATACTATAGTTATTTGATATAGCGCCACATCCATAATCGTTCGTGGCGCTTCACAGCATATTACAATTTAAAAGACATAAAAATATATATGTATACAACAAGACAAATACTAGTGTTTTAAAATAATTGTAAAAAAGATATATTTATAGGTATATAAATAAATAAAATTATACGGTATTAAAAATTATTGACGTTAATGATATTATAACAGTTGCATGAAAACATGCCATTGGGCTGGCATTGGGCATTAGTGCCATGGTGTTGGATTGCAACTTAAAATTATCTGTTATTTTGTAAAATAGTGTGCTAACATGCATACACAAAATAATAATCTGTTTACACACATAATTATGTTCTGTAAATTACAATATAATATGTTGACACAAAACCCTCCACTCCAGTAATACCTGAGGCATGAGCTTAAAGTTGTAAGTATTTGCAGTGAATGTCACAGTTGTGTTTTGTGTTGAGACACATCAGGCATGTAGACAACCACATAAACATTGGCCTTCCTTAATAATTCTGACTGGTTTAGTTAATGATGAGTAAATTTTTACAGGATGTATGAGAGATGTTAGGTTTTTGTGGTCATTTCAAGCAATGCAAATCACCCATTGGGCTGTTGAGGAATTTTTACATATCTTGCAACAATTGTTGAAAATGTGTGCAGCATTACGTAAGGCTTCTTAAATTTACATCACAGTTTCTTAATGTCAGATAGAATTAACAAATGTACACACATCCTGATTATTAAAAACGAATGCTCATGGTACCTGCTAAATTAGAGAGACAGATATACAGTACTTACTCAGGGCTTTACACAGGATAAAATTATTGCCAGTCACACATGTTTGGTGGACACATGGATGTTAACTGTTAAGCCAGTTCACAAACTTTAAATGTCTTTTTTTGACCTGAAAAGGACTAGAAACACACATGTGACACCATTTACGCTCACTTTCAAGGCATAACTAACAATAGCTATGGTTTTGGAAGACCTTGTTTGCTCCTTCATTTTGTACCCCGTCCACCCATATTTCTACCCGTCCATATTCGTTTTTACCCGTCCAAATGACGGGTGGACGGGTCTCTACATAAAGCTATGTACTTACTCGACGATGTCATTGATGGGAATACTAAGCAGCCGGTCATCCAGAGTGAGCACCTCAATGACAGTTCCTGTCAGCGCCGACCCAAGGCTGATCTCTGCTGTGTAGATCAGATTCGTTCCCTCCCTCCGGAAACGAATGTTTTGTTTGTCCTTCAGTATGAAGACAATGTCGGCTGAAAGCAGAAGGGCAATTCCACATCACAGTTTTCGCTAGATTCGAGAAAACAATAGGCAATGTGGCATGGTGCTTATAGTTATTCAGCGTTACCCCTAAATAAACTGATGGATGAGGTGGTAGGATGGGCTGAACGAGCACAGAAGGTCTGACGCAACGCTATGTGGATCCGGGGGCATGGCCACCCAGAACTATTTTAATAACTACCTTCAAAATTGTGTATTCTAATAGGTGTTTTAATATATTCCCTGGGACATAGAGAAGACACAAATGCATAATTACAAGGTAGTAGTAATATAAACATGTTTATAGCAATAAATATAGCTCTATGAGGTGGCAATTTGGTATATTTTGAGTGTCAGTGATCACCATGAGTATTCCTTCATAATGTTGTTTAGGTGGAAAATCCAATGTCTCTAATTACTTTTTGTGTGAAATGCAAACATCTGCGTACAAACATCTGCGTAAACAGTACGATTTTGTAACACCTAACAAACACGGGTACATATGTCTGTATGGCTTCTCAGTGTCTGGCTTATACACCATGACGAGAAATGACACAGTGGGGCAGCGCTATAGGTGTATTGGAAATAAAGACAGTTTTAAAGTGTTTATGAAGATTCCTAACAAGATATACTAGAAATAAAGACGGTTTTTAAATGTTCATGAAGGTTCCTAACAACTTGTGCTGGAAATAATAAGGGTTTAAAATGTCCATGAAGGTTCGTAACAAGGAAAGGAACATCACGTCAGTTCTTGAGCCTATGGTGATGCAATGGTCTTCACTTAGAACAAAAAAACACCAAATGGTGTGTGCCTGACAACACAGCACCAACCAAGAGCCATGTCTCACCTGGGATGTTGTTTGGGCCCTGGTCCCCTTCCTCGGGGAACGTGATGCGGGTGCCGGGCTTCCAACCCTTCTTCACATTGATGGTGAGAATCTTGTCACGGATACTCGACGTGTGTCCATCTTTGTTCATCACCTGTCACACAACACATCATCTGTCACACAACACATCATCTGTCACACAACACATCACCTGTCACACAACACATCATCTGTCACACAACACATCACCTGTCACACAACACATCACCTGTCACACAACACATCACCTGTCACACAACACATCACCTGTCACACAACACATCACCTGTCACACAACACACCATTACCTTGCAATCTATGGTGTCATGTGTTTCACCTGGGCACAGTTGTCAGTGTCACTACTGAGCATAGCTTTACGAAGAGACCCGTCCACCTGTCATTTTCGACGGGTAAAAACGAATATGGACGGGTATAAATATGGGTGGACGGGTAAAAAAAATGAAAGAGCAAAAAAGATAGATATTGTTAGTTATGTCTTGAAAGTGAGTGTAAATTGTGTCATATGTGTGTTTGTAGCCCATTTCAGTTTCAGGTCATCAGGCACATTTGTGTATTTGTAAACTAGCTTAACAGTTAACATCCATGTGTCCACCAAAACATGTGTGACTGGCAATAATTTTATCCTGCATAACGCCTTGCAGTTTCAAGCCATACCTAACAATATCTATGGTTTTGAATTTGCTCCTTCATTTTATTTTACCTGTCCACCCATATTTCTACCCGTCCATATTCGTTTTTACCCCGTCCAAATGACGGGTGGACGGGTCTCTGCATAAAGCTGGGCACTGGGCACAGTTGTCAGTGTGACTACTGTGATGCGGCTACTTCGCTGTTGTGCCACATCGATATATTTTCAGAATCACATATGATGGGTTTGAATTATAAGCCATGTTAACGTTAGTGGGTGAACATAGGAATTAGTTTACTATGTGTCGTCGAAACTGACATTACCGTTGTATTAATACAATTATGAACTCGCATTCTTTGAACATCTTGGTGCCTTGTGTCTTGCCATGACCTTGTGCGCTATTTTACACAGGAAATGCAAATGTATATATTGTGGTCAAAGACCTTACAATTTCATGAGAAATTGATGTGTATGTGTGCCAGAGCCTTTGTGTGTGTGTGTGTGTGTGTGTGTGTGTGTGTGTGTGTGTGTGTGTGTGTGTGTGTGTGAGTGTGTGTGTGTGTGTGTGTGTGTGTGTCCATATACTGTACACCATAGAATAGACTTAGTAAACATAGTTGCATGTCAAACTATGTAAGTCGGTACCAGCAAATGGCATTTGAATTATTCATTTCGTCAGCCCCGACATTTCATATGTTTGCACTATGTATGGCTTAGACAGACTGAGGTGATGAACAACAAGTGGTCTCTTGATGCAGCTGTCCAGTTCTCTACCTGGGGCAGGGCTTTATGCAGGATAAAATTATTACCAGTCACACATGTTTTGGTGGACACATGGATGTTAACTGTTAAGCTAGTATACAAAGTTTCAAATGTGCCTGGTGAGCTGAAATGGGCTACAAACACACATGTGACACCATTTACACTTACTTTCAAGGCATAACTGAAAATATCTAAGGTTTTTGGAAGACCTTTTTTTGCTCCTTCATTTTTATCCGTCCACCCATATTTCTATCCGTCCACATTCGTTTTTAGTGATACACACCCTGCGTGAGATCTTCATCTTCTTGACACAGCCGTGGTACACCTCCTCCAAGGAGAGGGCGAGATCCCGCTCAATTGGAGGGTCCTTGGCCTTGGCGCCGCGGCCGTGGAGCCCACCGAACCCCATGTGCATGTCCCCATCCACTCGGTCGTAGAACTCTGACAAAAAAAGACAATTTTGGCATTTTTCACCCACTGCCATATGTTGAAAATAATAATCAATAAAACGTGTTTCTATTACGCTAATTCCTGCATGGCGGATCGATGCGCTGTACAAGACATAATAAATGTATGAATAAATGTAAATTATTGTAAATCAAATACAATTTTGGTTTAAGATGGACACTAGTAAACCTTTGTAGGTAAATTATATAAATCAATTTAAAATAAATTAAACACTGTTTTAAAGATGTATCTAGTACTAAGCGTCTGTAAATTATATAAGTTAATATAAAATTAAAACATTTACTAAACCTGTGTATGTAAATTATCTATTCATTAATCTAAAACATAAACACTGATTGAAACGTGTATAACACTAAAAAGAAATTATAAAGCAGTGTCCGTCATTTCACAACAATTTGAATTAATTAAAATGTCTAATAAAAAGATATGTCTTTAAAGACTTTCTAAACACAAATAATGTTCCAGATGCACGAATGTTCACAGGTAAGTTATTCCATAGTCATGGTGATGCTGCGCCAAAATCTCTCACCTGCTACAAACAGTGTACAATAATTTATATTTTGTAGTGTAATAAGTATTAGTATTCAATTCAGGTGTGTTTGCCATGGAGGTTGTCTTAAATGCAATAATTACATCCAGCTAATACCAATAAATATGTATTTAAATTTGTATCCAGATAGACCACAAGTTATTGTCAGATTAGTTAGTTTAGAAGACAGGTGCCTTTTTCAGAAAAATAATAGTTATGTTGTACAAGTTATAGTACATGTTTGAAACTGATAGTGCAAACAGGTTTTCAATGTAAAACAGTTTCTTTATGACCAATATTGGTCGAATTGTCAGTATTTTAATTTGCATTGCATTTGCAGTGAACATTTCCTGTTACCATTTTGTGGGGAACTGAATGCCACTTGCTGAACTGCCATGAGCTAAAAATAGCTATGTAGGTCATGTTCTATTGTGACTTCTGCAGAAATCCATTAGGAAACTGACCCATTCATCAAAATGTTGCTTTTTATTGAAGTGTGCTTCAGTTGTAACAATAAAGAAATACTGAAGATACTTCAACAAATGAAGGACCATTTTAATGTCTGTGTTTTAACTCCATCAATTTTGCAACTTAATTCTCCATCAAAACTCCATATATTTTGTGACATAATACCTTCCTTCTGCTGCAGCATGTCACATTATTATACCTTTTAAATACAGCTATTTATTTCTGGCGAAATATCGAATGACATCAGTACAATTTAATTAACCATAGTTTCAGTCACATTCTTACATCATTTTAGTATTAATCTTACCAATAGTGTACTTTTTAGTTTACCTGTGATTCCCAGTAACACAGATTACATTAGTACCGCTGTGCAGCAGACTGCCAAGTAATTGCGTAAGAAATAACAGAAATGTAATCATAAGTGATTATGAATTGTTACTGTATGTAAAATAACCAGGGGTCGAGGAGACTGCCACTAAGACCATTTTGGTTGCGCTTGTGGCAGCCACCCCATTAATTACATCACAATTAAATATAGTTGGCCATTTTAAGCACTTCCAAATAAACACATGTGCATAATACAGCAACACTAGAATGTCACTACTGGTAACAAATGTCACAAATCTCAACAAACAAACAAACAAACAACACAATTAATACATTAAGTTCACTTGGAAATTAGCAAATGATTACAATCTCATAGTTAAACAACACTACTTAGTATATGTACATTTATGGAGCTATGCAAAATTAAACACTGTAAATTAGTACATTGATTGTTATAAATGTCCACATATATAACAGTTTGGTAAAAAGCAGTGTTTTGTAATTTTGTAGAACATTTTAATGAATACCTTGGAATGGATTGTCGCCCCCAAAGAAGTCTCGGAACACCTTGATGGCGTTGCCGTGGAATGTGTAACCATCGGTCCAGGCTCCCGACTGACCGCTGCCGACGGGCACCCCATTCTTTAGGCCCTCCTCACCAAACTGGTCGTATGTGGCTCGCTTCTTGGCTAAAATAGACCATGGTACAGTTGAACATTCCCTGTCAAGTCACTGTTTTAACTTTCACTAATTTTTTACTCATCTATTTCCCATAATCTATACAATTGATAATTGATAACATATTATGTTATCAAGTATTGTTTGTATAGATTATGGGAAATGCAACCATTTATGTACATTTTAACTGGTCAGTAATTATCTTAATAGTGTTCCCACATACTATATCCCATTTTGTACATGGACTCCAATTTTATAGTAGGAATCATGTTACTGGCATAAAATAGTCGTATTGCTATATTTAAGGTTAGGCTCCAACTGTTATGCAGATAGTTTTCCTCCAGGTGTCATAATACATACAGTGTGTGTGATACACTGAGTACAGATAAGTGACTAAGTGAATAATGTCTGTGTGAGAAGATACAAAGCAGAAAGCTTGTTCCATATAGATATTTTTTGGATATTTGTACACAAATAGTCTGCGCCTTATGTGCAATGTGACTTGATGCTTTCCAGAGGAGTTGAGATGGCTCTTGATTGAACAGGTCTGCCAGGGGGCATAGCTTTTTGCAGAGGCTTGTCCACCCGTAATTTGGATGGGTAAAGCTGAATATGGACGGGTAGAAATATGGGTGGACGGGTAAAAAATTAAGGAGCAAAAACTCTTTCAAAACCATAGATATTGTTAGTTATGCCTTGAAAGTGAGCGTAAATGGTGTCACATGTGTGTTTGTAGTCCTTTTCAGGTCAAAAAATACTTTTAAAGTGTGTGAACTGGCTGTGTCCACCAAAACGTGTGACTGGCAGTAATTTGATCGTGCACCAAGCGCTGTCAGGGGGTAAAGTACGAAACACTTCAAGCAGTCCTGAGGACTGAACACCATGCTGTATGATGACTCACCATCACTGAGGATGTCGTAGGCTTCAGCCAGCATGCGGAACTTCTCCTGTGCAGCTTGGTCATTTGGATTGTTGTCTGGGTGGAACTTGAGGGCGAGCTTTCTGTATCTGTTGACGGGAATGAGAGACACTGGTATGGACACTGCCATCTTGGTGGTAGTATGGATAAAACATGATTTACTATTATGTTAGTATTGTCAAACATCAGGCATATAACAAACTTACAAGCATAGCCACATATACTTCCCATGGGGCAGTTGGCCAGGGTACCAGAATACAAAAATAAGAGAATAACAACTTGCTTGTAATTAAAACCGTGTCTGTGTATGAGTGTTTATGTGATGGTGCAGTGATTAGCACATTTGCCTGGCACACCATAACTGATTCATTTTGCCTTTTGGGGTGTAGAAGAACCACTGAGGGCGACAAGCTCCCTGGGAGCATAGAAATGACGGCTTAATTTTGGTGGTAACATTCTAAAAAGGCTGACTATTTGAATGAGACCTTGTAAATTGTATCCATTGACACACACACTGTCACACTCACAGTCACACACTCACAGTGTATACATATTACACTGTCATGGAATAGTACGTTGCCAATTAACCCAACTGCTGGAAAGAACTAAGTCTATGTCTCAAGAAATTAGTGTTGGTGTGTGAGTATGTGCAGGTATCGTGTGTGTTAACATATGCTTGTGCCTATAATCGAAACTGCCTACACGTAGCATTTCTAAAATTGACTAAAATAAATACTTCCTCGGTTAATAATGCCTTCAGGCTTCAAAATGTTTTACTTTAGCCTTACGACAATATAATTGTAAATTAAAACACGAACTTACGCTTTTTTAATGTCTGCATCTGATGCACTTCTTGTTAAACTTAGTATACTGTAGTAATCTTGACCCATTTTTACACTAATATGACTGACAGTCTGTCAGTATCGCCGCTTCCCGGATCAAAAAATCGTCGGAATCGACGAACGATGTTTATGTTTTCAAGATGGCGCGTGCCATCGTTTCCATGGTTTCCGTTTCGAAGCAAAATGTCATCGTCATTTTGATTCGTCAAGTTGCGCGCGGTCGCTACGGTAGTTTGAAATAAGCCAATCGTCCAACGTTTCGCATAAGCCACGACCGTATGATTATAACACCCTGTTGTTACTAGATAATGTCAGATACATAATTCGCTAACGAAAAAATATATTTATTGAATATAGTGTACCGAATCTGTTAAATTGGTAGGTTTTCTTGGATACGAATGTTCGGCTGATGTAAAGGTCGAGTTCCCCGGGCAACCGTATCATCAAACATTATGGCGGACACCTTACGATGTCTCCGATAAGTTTGAATGGCTTCGCAAAGTTGTTAATGCGGATGCTTAGAGAGTACAATTGAACAATAAAAAGTCTGTATTATATTAACGACCTTTGACCATGGATGGTGATACACTGGGTGTGCGGGTAATCCCGCCCGTCGTGCAGTTTAAAGACACCGAAGTGACTGTAGTTCAGCGAATGAGTGTGACGGTAAAAAACGTCAGCAGATCGAGTCGAGAAATACGATTCTACAGTCCACAAGACAAGGTAGTAAACAAACTGTATGCTTATGTATTTGATGCCAACGGACCGCAGTCTTGTAGTATCTGACAACAGTTGTTTGCACAATTATCTAGCTGTGTAATCATGCCAAATTCCATGTAGTAATCGACAAGTCTAATATAATCGTCTACTTTGAAGACATACGCTACAGGCATATATAGCCATAGCTCATGACATAGGTTTATGACATCAATAATTTAGCATACCATTTGCCCCGGGAGATGATGTTCAAAACCCTAAAATATTGACAATTCACATAAATGTCAAGCAGTTACTTGGAGTGTTTTTTCACATTTGGTAAACATGCAGTCACCTTGCATTGTGCAGCTTCTGGGTTTGTCTTCGGTCTATATCACTGCATGGTCCAAGCTACATCATAGCGGTTAACAAGTATACCTTAATTGGCTGACTCTTGCATATGTCAGAAACTAACATAAAGTAAACGTGCTATCGACATATCTGATATGTTTTGTGATGTATACATCCATTGCACCATTAAAATATTTTAACTTTCACATTTAATGGACTGTTGACAGTCAGTTAAAAGTTATGAAACCTTCTCAAGATCAAGAAAACATGATGGGTCAGAACTGAAGTATGGTGACATTTGCAATTCATGTAAATTTATTAAATCAGTTTTACTGAACATTTTTGTTCAGTATTTTTTACATTCTAGAAATGTCGGCTAACAATGTAGCTGTCATCCATAAGAATTACCGGTAGTTAACATAATTTATTTTGTAAAAAATTCCCTCCATTCAGGCAATAATAAATATTTATCGTTCTTTGACATAACTGACAAGTTGAATGCTAGTATATTAATATGAATAATAATATTAGTATACACTAAGTTGACATCCTCAGAAAATGTTGCAAAGTAGCTTGATGGTGGTTGTCACTGGATAGCTGAGTGGGCTTAGAATTGATTCATTCAAGGCAGTAGCTATGCATAGGTGCATGAGCCGTAAGTTTAGGCTGCCAGTCTAAAAGTACGGCATTCCTTATGCGCATGCATGTGCTTTTATTTCCGGTTACATGAACTGTATTTTTAGCATCATTTGTCTAAAGGTACGGCAGTCGATAAGCACATGCACATGACTTCCATACGTAAGTCTTATATCTTTAGCAATTCGTTTCTAAAAGTGCACATGCATGTTTACGTACATAAGCTCTACTGTTGTATCTTTAGCACTCTGATCTAAAAGTAGGTCTACGTGAGTTTTTCCGTGCATGCATGCCGTATCTTTTGCAAACAAGTCTAAAAGTATGTGAGTTTTTCCGCGCGTGCATGTTGATGTATGTATACGGACAGAAGCTCTTTTGGCACTCCATCCTAAATATATGTGAAATTTTGTGCCTTTTGTTTTTTCACATGTTGGCATATAGCCTATGGCTGTCTGTAAATCTAACTATGTCGAAAACATCGCTCCCACATGTAACTCCACCATATTGCTGTGACAAGTTGGACGCAACATGTGTGCGCAGAATTGAAAAACAGATGCATGCACATCCTCGCGTACGGTTAGCTATACGAGGCCACAGGATAAAAGATACGGCTCACGTGCGCATACACAGACACTTCGTTTATTCAATAGGCTAAAAATGTCCCAATAATTTACCTTCAAAGCTCATTTATGGAGATAACTCAGACTGATTACCGTATGTACTTCAAAATCTGCTGTACTTGGGTTAGTTGAACAGTTAAAAAAGAGCTCTGGCAAATTGTGTATTGTCATTTCTATTTTGTATTTGTTCTTTGACTACAGAGCTTTATCCTGAAAGTGAAGAATCCAGCGAAGCCTGTGGCACCAGGCCTGGAGGTGACCGCATACATAGACTATGAGGCTGAGGCTGAAGATTCCCGCAAAGAGGACCGCATCATAGTGACCATAGATGGAACCCCCCTTGAGATTCCACTGGTGGCGTGAGTAACACTGCTACAATCACGTCACTTCAACACATGTCGATATCATCAGTACAGTATTCATGTTCATCATTAATGTTAGTGTTAACAAAATTCCCAATCCCGGAAACTAAAGTTTTATTGTATTGCATTGCATTGCATTGCATTGCATTGCATTGCATTGCATTGCATTGCATTGCATTGCATTGCATTGCATTGCATTGCATTGCATTGCATTGCATTGCATTGCATTGCATTGCATTGCATTGCATTGCATTGCATTGCATTGCATTGCATTGCATTGCATTGCATTGCATTGCATTGCATTGCATTGCATTGCATTGCATTGCATTGCATTGCATTGCATTGTACAGATATGGTCAAAGAAATGTTGATGATTGTAGCTGGAGTACATTTTACAAACATAATTAGCTGTATGAGGGCAGAAGTTTATTATCAGACTGGATGAGTAAATTTAGTAATATATATTTTTTTCAGCAGTTGTGTTAATATTCTGTGACATCAAAAGTTCCGAGCAGCCTTTACGACATGGATACCAAAATATGACTACTAGTAATACAAACAAATTGTGTATGTCTCATTTGAATTCCTAATGCTTTTTGTTACTAATAGAAATGGACGTATGAATTATTAGAATGATTTATGTGTATGTTTGCACACACATATTACACAATACGTGTGATACTACTATGTTATTTCAGTTACGGTATAAATTAACCATTGTAAAAAATGAAATATATGTATAGTTTTATAATGTGATTCATGAAACTTATCAGCTATAAATAGATAAAATAAAATAATAAATAAATAATAAAATTTATTAATAACTTAATAATAATATTGTAATAATTATAATAATAATAATAACTTCTTTTGCGCCAATATCCTCAAAATTCAAGCTCAATGGTGCAACAAAACCAAGGGATTAAGCAATCTCGTAATGGAAAGCAATACATGAGTCATCAATGGATGGATGAAGAAGCTAGGAGGCTAAGGGGGATAGGCAGCATTAAAGAAATAGATTTTTAGGCATCAGCGGAATGAAACATTATTACCTTCTGATTTAACACTGGCCAGCAGGAAACGAATTTCACACCGTTGGTGCGGCAACCGAGAAAGCTTGGATCCAGGCTTTCGTTTTCACCCGAGGGATGTAAAGAGGGTTACTACTGGTTGAGTGTAGAGAGAAATATGAGAAATTATAATCTTAATGAAACAATTATGTGATGTCAATTAATGCAGGATCCCCAAGCAGCCGGAGTTGTGCATCGAGGGACCAGTGGACTTCGGCCACATTGTCGCAAACAGCCGTGTCGTTGGCCGTCAACTGCCCCTGGTCAACCGTGGGGCCAAGGAGGGAGAGTTTAAGTTCAAATACACAGGGAAGAAACCCATCATGGTCATCCCAAGCAGTGGGAGAATCCCAGCCAAGACTACGCTCATGATTAGGGTAAGAAATAATATCGGTGAGACAGTTACTGGTAGTTTTTAAGGGTTAACTGTTTCAGTGCTACAGCTCTGAGGTGCTGTGATAACTGAATACTGCATTCGCTGTGGCTTGGTATAAAAATCGACTGCATCACTTCAATTCAAGATTTTGGCTGCAATAACATATTTTATCAATAGGAACATTGTGTGTGTATATATATATATATATATATATATATATATATATATATATATATATATATATATATATGTATATATATATATGTATGTATGTATATATATGTATATGTATATATATATATATAATTTTGAAAGTTGAATACTCATTAATTAATGTAGTTATGACATATTTTAATTTCATAATCGTAAACCTAACAAATACATCATTCACAATTAGGATAATCACTAAATGTTGTCAGTTTTAGGTGCCTGCGTCGGTAATGTTTATAAAGTCTATTATAGCTATATCCGACAAATTGCATCACTAGTGTTATAAAAGTAATCCGTCTAAATAAATTGTTACTTGGTAAATCACCTTCATTGACATAAGTAATATCATCTCCCATTACTGTGGTTGAAGATTTTTGCAATGAGTTACACAAAAATGAACAAATCTGTAAAAAAAAAACGGGGCTATAATCCATGATTAGTGCTATTGCAATGCTGAGGTTTCAGCCGAAATGGCTATGTAGAACATGTGCTTCCACATAGTGGATAATTGTGAGTAAAACATTATTTGAATAGCAGACATCGTCAAAGCAGCTGAATGGGCTTATCGTATTCAAGTGTCACATGCCATACGGCTGCTTGATGGGCTTACTGCACTGAAATGGGAACATTTTGACTTGTGGGGTACATATGTTTACCATGTGTAGATCATTGTTTTGTGCAAGTTCAAACATGGTTTGTCTGGTAAGATATCTATGCCAGTTGTTTCCTAACTAATAATTGGGAGTATCAATGTTGAATGTTAATACAAGACAAACCCCTACCAAAGAATTCATTGTATGCATACTGCATACACTGTTATCATATTGCAATTTTGTTTCAGTTTGAGTATGTTGCAAAGATACCTGCCAGATTTGACGAGGAAGTCATGTAAGTGTCCTGACCTGACCTAATCTTTACGATATGACAAATAATGAAATAGTTATGGCACGAGAAGCATAACTTAGTGATGATCAACAGATATTACAACTGATATCAGTGGCAGGAGTACTTGGAACATTCACACAAAACATGCATTAAAACAATAATTTATTGTATGTAGAAACTATGTCTTGCTATAGACTTTTGTATTTATGCACGGATAGTCTTTGCATGTTAATTGTAGCATAGATGAATGTTTCCCAGAGAAGCATAGCTATATGCAGAAACCAGTCCACTCCTTGTGGATGGGTAGAACCATGCGTGGATGGTTAAAAAACGAAGGAGCAAAAACGTCTTCAGAAATTCTATGTATTGTCAGTTATGTCTTGAAAATGGCTGTACCTTATTTTATGTCATAAAACACATTTTAACTGGCATATATGTATATCAGTTAACACCAACGTACATGTCCACCCCAACAATGTGTGACAGGCAAAAAAAGAAAAAGAACAAGACGACCAATGAGTAAAGTGGTTTCGGCAGCGTAAAGGATTAGATCTCTTATATGTAAGTTTCTTTTTATGTGTTGAAAGAAATGTTGATGTTGGTGATTACAGAGTGACACTTGAGGGGCAGCCCCCTGTCCCCCTGCAGGTGAAGGGCAGTGTAGAGGAAGGGTCACTGGAACTACTGGACATTGACACGGAACAGATCCTTCCTTGTGTCCACTTTGGTCCGGCCTACTACGGCACAGACAAGACCCAGGCCGCCATCTTGTACAACAACGGACCCGAGCCGGTGGCGTTTGTGGCCGTGTTGGATGAAGATGCTGTGGGACAGGAAGTGGTGGGTATTGTGGGGGTATTAGTACAGGAAGTTGAGGGTGTTATGGGTAGTTTTGGGAAGTGGTAGAAATTTAGTAAATGCCAACTTCAAAATGGCATGAGCCTGTCATAGACTTTGAATTAACTAAATAAATTAATAAATTACTTCTTTTGTCAATTTTTTTTTCATGCTGTAAATTATATTCCTTTTTAATCATGTATCTTTCTTTGAACTTGTGGAACTTACTGTAATCTGTTGTGCAGTCTACTTTATTTATAATAACATTGAATATCACAAGAGAATATCCCCATGAGGGATAAATAAATATATTTACGCAAGGCATCAACACAACACCAGGTGGAATGAAAATGGCCATGATTTTAATTAAAAAAATTTTTTTATGACATTTGAACTATAAAGTACATGCAATAGTTACAACAAATGTGGGCCAATAGGTATTCAGACATTGCCTCGTCTACATAAACATAATACAAAAAGAGGCCCACATTATGGGTATGAAACAATAATATATCTACATAATGCAATAATTATTAATCCACCAAACATGTGATACCATAATATAATTATTTTAACTAACCAGTTTCAGCTAATCCCCAGAGAGGTGGGGCCATTCCGCCACCAGGTCACCTAGACATGTGAGCGCCCCACCAAACCTATAGTTTTGATACACCTTGATATTACTAGATAATTCACCCGAGACAAGTTTCTTAAGCCATCGATACATTACATATACATCATATATCCATTGGGCCACCTGTATCAGTAGTGCTGCCACCTCGCGTGAAGATCAGTATGAAATCTAATCTCATACCTAAATTTTTGATTTGATTTGAAACACAATAAGCTACACATTTTCCACCGTAATAATGATTTCAGTTCCTTTTTGCCATATATGGCAGAGTCGTGGGACTTGATTAGTTTGAAACCAGAATAAAACAGTTGTCTCATTTGGTGTAAATCTGGTCATTGTTTGTAGGGGCTGGACATGACCAAGAGTATGATGTGGTCATTGTTTGTAGGGGCTGGACATGACCATGAGTATGATGTGGTCATTGTTTGTAGGGGCTGGACATGACCAAGAGTATGATGTGGTCATTGTTTGTAGGGGCTGGACATGACCATGAGTATGATGTGGTCATTGTTTGTAGGGGCTGGACATGACCATGAGTATGATGTGGTCATTGTTTGTAGGGGCTGGACATGACCATGAGTATGATGTGGTCATTGTTTGTAGGGGCTGGACATGACCAAGAGTATGATGCACATGCTGGCCATGAGAGGGGAGAAGTCCCAGGGGCAGATGAACGAACTGACCTCACTCGTGACCGCCATCCCAAACCAAGGCACACTCGGACCGTATGAGAAGACAGGAATCTTCTTCCGATTCAGTCCAAGGTAAATTGAACGCAGTGCCTGTCTGTCTTAATATCAAGTGTACCTACTTGACAGGTGTCCCTCAACTGGAGGGACATGCATAGAAATGAAACTTGGAATGTTGTGCTGTGGTAAAATATGTGAGTGGACTACGTGCAACTGGTTTATAATGATAATAAATTTTGTGCGTGCTGCATTTTCCTGCTCCTTCCTGCTATATATATATATATATATATATATATACACATATATACACATATATATATAATATAGCAGGAAAATGCATAATATTAAATATAATATATGTATATATAATATATATCATAATATATGTATGTATATATATATATATATATATATATATATATATATATATATATATATATATATATATATATATATATATCATAATATATGTATATATATATATGTATATATAAACAAATACACACACATTGATCAAAATATTTTACAAACTGTTGAAACTAATAACAATTAACTTAACTTTTTGTACTAATTACAAATGATAAACCCTAACTCCATGTATGTAAAGGCAGAAAATTAGTTACTAAAACGTTATAATACATTTATAATACACTGGCATGAATAAAATTCAAATTATATCATCCTTAATCTGGTCAACCAAGCCTGCTGACAGTTATGTATTTCCTAAGACATTACAGAAATCCAGTCCCATCTTGCCTAATTGTATGGTGGCACCATCTGGTGGGTAATTGTGAAAACACCAGAAAACCTGCTTGAAAATACGCACCTCATATTTCGGGTCAAATAAGTAGAGAAACAGGGATGTTTAAGAAAACGCTCAGGTCTGAAGGGTTAAGATGTACCTGGGTGTTTACCTGTGTGAAGGTGGAACCCAGGGAAGATGGGGTTCAAGACGACGCAGCAGCCGGCCCCGAAACAGGAGTTTGCCATCTTCCTCAACATCAAGGCTGTCGGAGCCAGCAGTGGCTATCAGAAGGGAGACGTTGTCAAGAGCAACGCTGAAGGTTCGTACTCGCAATTTTCTTTGGGCAATATGCTGAAGGTCGGTACTGATGTGGGGAGATGCTAGAACAGGTATTGGTCCCATCTGTCTTGTGTCTGTTTAAATGATACCAAGCAATGTGGTAGGCTCATAGAGTCAACAGTTTGTAGAGCGCAATGGCTCAGGGGTAGAGCTTCGGACTCTCAATTACGAGAACCCAGGTTCGAATCCTGTGCTGCGGTGTTAAAACCTTGGGCAAGTCTTTTCACTCTACATTGCTCCAGGTCACTCAACTGAATAAATAAGTACCTGACTACAGACAGTGGTGGATGGACATGTGTTCGAGCAGCCTTCACACATTAATTGTAGCGTTTGGCTGGATGCTTCCCAGAGAAGCCGAGATGGTGTCTGAGTGAACAGGTCTGTCAGGGAAGTAAAGTGTAAAGCGCTTTGAGTGGTCCTGAGGACTGGATACTGCGCTATATCTAAACACTTGCCTTTACTTTTTGTTACCAGTCCTAATGTTGGCTCTATTAACCCACCATGTTGCTTGATGTACAAAACTCACGCAGGTGCAGTATTGGGGGCAGTCGAGACAGTAAGTTTGATAATGTAGCAGGGGTTGTTTGGGTGCTGTCTAGGAACTGATGCGACATCAAACCACACTGTATGATTATTAACGTTAGTAATGTTGAAGATTCACAAATAAGTTTCTAACTGGTGTGATGTTATATGTTTGACCAGTGGTTTTGTCACTTAATGGCAGTTTTATGACACATTAGAGGAGAGAACACAAATAACAGGCAAGGGAGAGTGAAATTGGTGCAATGTTTTATAAATTGCTGGGGATTGCGGTATTATTTATACAGTGTATAATGTAAAATGGGTATCTTCGAGTCACATTTTAAATAAGATCAGGCTTGAGTTGTTGCATATCTATAGGATTAGCATAGATTTCAAATTATAAAACATTTAAAATTTCAGATAGCTGTGTGTGGGATTAGAGAAGATATCAAATAGAAAACGTGCCACCAAATGCATGTGAACTATAGTTATACCAGTTTAGGCTTTAGACAATTTACCACATCGTGCAATTTGTTAGTTGCTTCGAATGTGTCTTCTTACTGAGTTGACATTGCTGTCAAATTATCAGTTATTTTGTGCACATTTATTGCATTCTGTTTTCTCAGCTAATTTCAGTATTCGTCTATTAAACTGTGTTTTGCTGTGTCTTTGCATGTGTCCATTCTACAGAGAAAAGTGGTGAGTTGTGTTCTGTGTGGTTTTATTCATATGTATAATATTATTCTAGGGTGGATCTGAAGGTATAGTTCACGTAATTGTGCAAGGGACTAAGTGTGTAGAGTTCATGGCTGTTTGTAAGTGTGTGAACTAGCGTGTAACACTAGCACAGGACGCGTGGACTAAACCACCCTAACTGTAAACACCCTCAGTGTAAGGGGTTTGTACTCACAGCATGTCACCCTGGGAGAAAGCTGCATGTTCCCTGGTATTTACTGGGGATTGTGGAAAGGGCAGAGGGAGTGGATGTCGGCAAGAGGGGAGGGGGAGAGGAAAAGGGAAGGGGGAGAAATAATGGAGAGGAAGAGGAGGGAAAAATAAGGAAGATTGATGGGAGAGAGCGAGAGAGAGAGAGACAGAGAGAGGGAGAGAGAGCGAGAGAGAGAGAGAGACAGAGAGAGGGAGAGAGAGCGAGAGAGAGAGAGAGACACAGAGAGAGAGAGCGAGAGAGAGAGAGAGGAGGGGAGGGTGGGGAAGACAAAAGGGGAAGGGAGTGACAGAACTAGGGTAAGTGGAAGTGATTCACACATTATTAAATACAAGTGACTTACATAGTGTAACACACATTGATTTTTATTGTGCAGCATATTGGATATTGTGATTTATAAGTATTAAATATTATTATTATTATTATTTAATGGAAATGATTCATAAATTAGTGATCATTAAGGAATTTTATAACACTAATGTTTATTACTTAATGATGATCATTAGACACATAATTGTGATGTTAATCAATGGACATAGTTATTATAATTATGGATAATAATGTGTAAGTCTGTAAGACTATAGTAAGATGAACTTCACTAACATGGGGCATGATAACTTGAATTTTCACCACAACCGGACACAACGGAACCAGTGGGTTGATACGTGTGACTTGGCTCCATATGTGGGTAACAGACAATGTTGGTCTGGCTCCAATGTGTTGATACATATGACTTGGCTCCATTTGTGGGTACATACATATGGTCTGGTTCCTGCTACAGCTAAGGTTCTGCTGTATTAGCAGAGGCTGATGCTAAATGTGTTGTCTCAACTAGATTAATTGTGTGGTGTTTTATCTATATACCAATATCTAACACAGGGGCAGTCTGTTTTTGGTAGAGTGCACCTTTATTCTAATTGGCTAATCCAAAGAATATCATCATGATATTGGTGGGTGTGTTGTGTTGTTTTGTGTTGGTGGGTATACATATATAATGTATATATAATGTATATATAATGTATATATAATGTATATATATATATATATATATATATATATATATATATACACATATATATATATATGTATATATATATATATATATATATATATATATATCTATCTATATACATATATATATTATATATATATATATTATATATATATATATATACATGTATGTATATATATATATATATATATTATATATATATATACATGTATATATATATATATATATATATATACACATATATATATATATACATGTATATATATATATATATATATATATATATATATATTACACACAATTATGCCCAAATCATAATTTGTATAAAGTATTAAACAATATTATTATTTATGTGTGCTGCCTATTTCTTTTCTACTAAAGATAACGTATTATATAATAAAATGGTATGTATATGTATATTTTAAAAACATTTTTTTTAAGTGTATTTTTACATTGGTGTATAATTCAAATTGGAATGCAAAACCACTGATCTATAAAGGGAGAATTAACAGTTATTGTGATGGTTAATTAGTAGTATTAAATTACTACTAATAATAGTTAAGACTTATTCATTTAAGAAAAAAAGTACTTTTATTTGTTTGAATAATTTTAAAATGTTTTTATTAATATTTGTATCGTGAGTGCCTGATATGCTTTTCTGCCTGTCAGAGCAAAATGGTTTCATACCACACGCTGAATGATGTGCAACCCTCAAGAGGGCACCACGTTTGCTCTCCCAAGAAATAAGTATTCATGTACATGTGACAGCAGTATGCTGCGTAACCAGGCAAAATGAACAAGAAAAAACACTCTCTGTCAACTGAACCTGTAGTCTGGGAGCCAACTTCCATATTTCCCTTAACCTTGCATTGTTGTATTAAGTTTTTTTAACTGTTGATTTTGGTAGCCAAGGGTCTCTATTTTCAGAAACTGCTTGATGACATGTTGTCACCCTTGAGCAATTTTAGAAATTCAAGATGGCGTCCAAGATGGCCACCATTACCTATAAATGACCATAACTCCCTACCTATTCACCCTAGGAAGGTGATTTTTGTCAGAACTAAGTGTTATGTTAATATCGTATTACATAATGGTAATTTCCAATTCCAAGATGGCTGCCAAGATGGTGTGTTGCTGCAATGATAGATTGTTGAATAAATATAAATGCATAATGATGTTGTGTTATGCAACATCATTATGTTGCTGCAATGACAGATTGTTGAATAAACCATAATGACGTTGTGTCCAGGCACGACACTGGAGATCGCGCTGACCGGCACGGCTCTGCCCGTCCTGCTGCACATATCGCCCAAGTCCAAGATCAACTTTGGGGAGTGTAACATGGGGGAGCACGTCGACACGCTGTGTGTGCTGAAGAACAAGTCCAGGGAGCTGCCCGTGTCGTTCCTCTTCCGCCATGTCGCCCACTTCACCACCAGCCTGCCCACGGGCAAGCTGGAGCCGGGCAAGGCGCACGACATCATCATCGCGTTTACGCCCAACCAGATTGGTGAGTCGACTTGTTCGCCGTCGTTGGTCCCATGTTCTAGGGTGAGGTTTACGGCTCGTATTGCTGCATGGATTCAGGGCTTTATACAGGATAACATTTTTGATAGTCACACCTTTTTAATAATAATAATAATAATATATTTAATTTAATATAGAGCCACATCCAGTTTCAAATTGTTCGTGGCAATTTACATACATTAAAATCCTAAAATACAAATACACATCAGAAGAAAAAACACATAAATATACTAGTAACATATATACACAACTAAAAAATATATAAATATAATAACACGAATTATTGAAGCTGAATAAATTTATATATATATATATATATATAATAAATATATAAATAGGTTAAATAAAATATCGATAAAAATACACAAACATTAAACTAAGCCATGAGAACAGTCAGAAAGAAATGTGCCTTTAGGCGTGCCTTGAAGGTGGCTAAACAGGCTGACGTCTTAATGTTGTTAGGCAGAGCGAGTTAACATACATTTTTTTGGATATGGATGTTAACTCATACACATATAAGCCATGTGGTTTATAACCTGAAATAAATTACAAATGCATATGTGACACCAATTTTAAGGCATCACTGACACTATCTATGATCTTGGAAGATTGTTGCTCCTCAGGTCTCAGGTGGGTTCCTCCAAACAGCCCAAACTTGGGCTAGCGCAGAAGTTGTGTTCTCTAGAATTAGTGATCCACTACAGGTTACACATTTACCCCCTGTGTGGGATCTTTTCTTCCCCTGGCATAGACACCAGGATCCACAGGCTTTTAGTTTCGAAATGGCTGTAGGTGGGATTGAAGTCATTGAACCACCATCCCCTCGATTGACAGTCTGGTGCTCTACAACGTGACCACCTCTCCTTATTTTTTACCCATCCACCACCCATCCACTGATATTTTTACCCATCCACAATGGGTTTATTCATCCAAATGACGAGTGGATGGGTGTCTGCATGAAGCTATGGTTCTTGGGCAAGGTTTACATCTTATATTGCAGCATAACTCTTTCTGTTGTACCCGCTGTAGCAATGTGATGATGATCACCAACATCTGGTGTGAAGTGTTCCTGATGCTTGGTAAACAAACTATCACTATGCCAATTAAATCTATGTCTCTCAGTACACTGTTGGACTATTTTTAAACAATGTTTAAAAATAGTCCAACTTACTATTATTATACAGTTATGGTATATCTGTCACATGAATGGGTTCTATTTTGCTATTTAGACTAACTTGTTTAGCTTAATGATGTTAATAGATAATCTTAGATAAACCCTTTATTTATCTTATGTGATTTATATATCTTACATGACGATTTTTTTATCTGTTAATGTTCACACAGCTAAGTAATTTAATCACACATAAATTTATTTTATTTGCTCATTTTACCTACCTAGGTACTTTTTTTATGTTACGATTAAATAAATGTTTGAACCTCTGCCATTTAGTCGCCGATTCAGATACATCAAAACCAGGACCAACCGCTTTAGTATTAGCTTTTCCCCCTTAGGCGTTCAAGCCCTGTCAAAACAAGTGATTTTTCTCCCACCCGCAGCAAACATATTCCACTTTCAGATGAGTTTTTAGTGTGTGTAGTTTTATCATAATTTATTATATATTATTTTATTTTACATGTTAAGCTAATATATTTCTACTAGATTGTATCAATTATTTATCGATGTTATAAAGAAAAAAAAATTATTCGGCCCTTTTTATGTGATTGTTCTTATTTATTTATTTATTTAATTTAAAGTACTAGTATATTTTATTATCATTGTTTGGTGCATGTGAATGTATTGTCATGTGAATGTACTAGTACGACAACCAATATCATTACACATTCCAATATTTTATTGTAACTTCAATGTGAACACATGGCAATAAAGCTATCTTATATTATCTTATCTTATTATTAAATTGTTGTAGGTACCTTCAAGTCGGAGCAGTACATAGACGTGCTGGGATATGTGGCTGACAGCGTCAACCCCTTCATCCTCCAAGAGGAGATCATTCACTCTGTCGTCCTGCAGTACCATGGCACCTGTAACCCCGTCCACCGCGTCAAGGAGCCAATCTACAACCCAGGTATGGTGTGATTGATTTCTAGCAATGGCTCGGGGGTAGTGCTTGGGACTCTCGACTACAAGAACCCGGGTTCGAATCCTGTGCTGCGGTGTTAAAAACCTTGACCATGTTTTTCACTCTACATTGCTCCAGTTCACTCAGCTGTATAAATGAGTATATGTGATAGTATATGTGAGGCCGTAGACAGTGGTGGATATGTGTACGTGCAGCCTTCGCACATTAATTGTAGCATGATGATGGCTGGATGCTTCTCAGAGAAGCTGAGATGGTGTCTGAGTGAACAAGTCTGTCAGGGAAGTAAAGTGTAAAGTGCTTTGAACGGTCCTGAGGACTGGATACTGCGCTATATAAGAACTTGCCTTCACTTCACTTCACTTCACTTCACTTCACTTCACTTCACTTCACTTCACTTCACTTCACTTCACTTCACTTCACTTCACTTCACTTCACTTCACTTCACTTCACTTCACCCCACCCCACCCCACCCCACCCCACCCCACCCCACCCCACCCCACCCCACCCCACCCCACCCCACCCCACCCCACCCCACCCCACCCCACCCCACCCCACCCCACCCCACCCCACCCCACCCCACCCCACCCCACCCCACCCCACCCCACCCCACCCCACCCCACCCCACCCCACCCCACCCCACCCCACCCCACCCCACCCCACCCCACCCCACCCCACCCCACCCCACCCCACCCCACCCCACCCCACCCCACCCCACCCCACCCCACCCCACCCCACCCCACCCCACCCCACCCCACCCCACCCCACCCCACCCCACCCCACCCCACCCCACCCCACCCCACCCCACCCCACCCCACCCCACCCCACCCCACCCAATTTAATCAAATTGATTAAATCATCGATTAAATCATTGATTTAATCAACATGAAAAAATCAAGATATTGATTTTTTTTTAAGAATATCTTAAATTTATACTTATGTTGCATGCTACTGCCAGTTGATTTAACAGTATTTTTAAATAAAGTTTAAATTTGTACAAAACAATTTTGCTTTAATTCTTTAGAAATGCTAAGAATGAAATGTTCAGCCTACTGGGTATATGATATTCCACCTTTATTTATTTTCCGAATTACATATTATTTCTTATGATTGTCGAGAATGTTGAAAAAATCAAATAAATCGATTTAATAGAAAAAAATCGATTTAATCGAAAAAATTTGATTTATTTGAAAAAAATCGATTTTTCCAACCCTGAACTTCGGTGCAATCAAGCGTGACCATCATTGTTGTCACCAGCCATCACGCCCCTGGTGACACACGAGGTGGGGCTGTACACCGACACGAAGTACTCGCCGCGACACAACATTCCGCGGGCGGCCATCTTGAGCGCACGTGACACGACGCTGCATCAGTTGCTGGGGAAGCCAGCAGATGGCGACATGAAGCTGGCCGTGCCCAATGACATGGGGGGCAGTGTACGGCCGGGGGACCACAAGTACAGGTGAGGCGATAGACACAGACAGACACATTGTTGGTGACACGATAGACGCAGACAGACACATTGTTGGTGACATGACAGACGCAGACAGACACATTGTTGGTGACGTGATAGACGCAGACAGACACATTGTTGGTGACGTGATAGACACAGACAGACACATTGTTGGTGACATGATAGACACAGACAGACACATTGTTGGTGACGTGATAGACACAGACAGACACATTGTTGGTGACGTGATAGACACAGACAGACACATTGTTGGTGACATGATAGACACAGACAGACACATTGTTGGTGACGTGATGGACACAGAGAGACACATTTTTGGTGACATGATAGACACAGACAGACACATTGTTGGTGACATGATAGACACAGACAGACACATTGTTGGTGACATGATAGACACAGACAGACACATTGTTGGTGACATGATAGACACAGACAGACACATTGTTGGTGACATGATAGACACAGACAGACACATTGTTGGTGACATGATAGACACAGACAGACACATTGTTGGTGACATGATAGACACAGACAGACACATTGTTGGTGTCGTGATGGACACAGACAGACACATTGTTGGTGACGTGATAGACACAGACAGACACATTGTTGGTGACGTGATAGACACAGACAGACACATTGTTGGTGACGTGATAGACACAGACAGACACATTGTTGGTGACACGATAGACACAGACAAACACATTGTTGGTGACACGATAGACGCAGACAAACACATTGTTGGTGACATGATAGACGCAGACAGACACATTGTTGGTGACACGATAGACGCAGGCAGACACATTGTTGGTGACATGATAGACGCAGACAGACACATTGTTGGTGACACGATATACGCAGACAGACACATTGTTGGTGACTGTCTGTCTGTCTGTGGTGACACAGACAGACACATTGTTGGTGACATGATAGACACAGACAGACACATTGTTGGTGACATGATAGACACAGACAGACACATTGTTGGTGACATGATAGACACAGACAGACACATTGTTGGTGATGTGATGGACACAGAGAGACACATCGTTGGTGACGTGATAGACACAGACAGACACATTGTTGGTGACATGATAGACACAGACAGACACATTGTTGGTGACATGATAGACACAGACAGACACATTGTTGGTGACGTGATAGACACAGACAGACACATTGTTGGTGACGTGATAGACACAGTCAGACACATTGTTGGTGACGTGATAGACACAGACAGACACATTGTTGGTGACAAGATAGACGCAGACAGACACATTGTTGGTGACACGATAGACGCAGACAGACACATTGTTGGTGACATGACAGACGCAGACAGACACATTGTTGGTGACGTGATAGACGCAGACAGACACATTGTTGGTGACGTGATAGACACAGACAGACACATTGTTGGTGACATGATAGACACAGACAGACACATTGTTGGTGACGTGATAGACACAGACAGACACATTGTTGGTGACGTGATAGACACAGACAGACACATTGTTGGTGACATGATAGACACAGACAGACACATTGTTGGTGACGTGATGGACACAGAGAGACACATTTTTGGTGACATGATAGACACAGACAGACACATTGTTGGTGACATGATAGACACAGACAGACACATTGTTGGTGACATGATAGACACAGACAGACACATTGTTGGTGACATGATAGACACAGACAGACACATTGTTGGTGACATGATAGACACAGACAGACACATTGTTGGTGACATGATAGACACAGACAGACACATTGTTGGTGACATGATAGACACAGACAGACACATTGTTGGTGTCGTGATGGACACAGACAGACACATTGTTGGTGACATATGATAGACACAGACAGACACATTGTTGGTGACATGATAGACACAGACAGACACATTGTTGGTGACATGATAGACACAGACAGACACATTGTTGGTGACGTGATAGACACAGACAGACACATTGTTGGTGACGTGATGGACACAGAGAGACACATTGTTGGTGACGTGATGGACACAGAGAGACACATTGTTGGTGACGTGATGGACACAGACAGACACATTGTTGGTGACGTGATGGACACAGAGAGACACATTGTTGGAAGTTACATGTTAATGGTGCAAGTAGAATGTTTGCATCAATTCAATAACTTTATTCCAAGATTCAACAGGTTTAATGACTTTATTCCAGACTCAACAGGGCACACACAGCATGTGACTCTGAGGTCCATATGTTGACATTAGGCAGACAATATGTACAGTATACATTCTGATCCAATGCTGTGTGTGTAAGAAAAATGTGTACTGTTGTTTCAGTCAAGTGTTCACATATAAAAGCTTGTTCCAGTGTTTACGGATCCTGGAAGTGAATCTTAAGCTAGAAGTTAGAATGGCATTTAAAATTTAGTTAACAGAGCTACACATAAATCTATACGTGTACCATATTCCTAATAACTGACTGGCAGCAACAGAGAGCATAGCAGGCTGGTACTTTCATATTTTGACATACCAATAAATAACTTTAAAATATTATTGTGATATGCAATATGCAATCTAGTTAATGTGGATTTCTTGTAATTCCACCAGAGTTGTACTCCATACATGGGAGAGCAATATGAACAAAACAGTGTGAGCTTAACATCTAGGGAGCACATGCTAAATTTTCGTTAAATTGTTGTACATATAGAGTTCTGCATTGTCTATTAATATCATCATCATCTGAAAGATCATCTGAAATATAGCATCCACCATCCTGAAGTTTTAAGCTGTTTTGCAAAAACCACAATAAATTCTGATGTATGATATATGAGTGCTAAATCTTCTTAACCCCTGTTTCATCGAATTTGCTAAATAAAACTATTGGAAAATTATTGATGAAAAAATAGACTGGCAAAATACAAATTTCATTAAAGATGTATGTAAAAAAATTGTGTGTTCTATCTATGCTGTGTAATGATGACAGAAATAAGTGCATAGACCTAGGCACTTAGGGGAAGATACATGTTAATTCTCCGCTGTTAGTGTACGAATGTATAGATTGTAGTTTTACATGTATTTATTGTAGTTTTAAATATATAGGTTGTATTTTTTATATATTGATTGTAATATGTCCAAATGGCTACCATTTACTTTCTTGTATAGTATCAGAATGTGCTCTAACATCCCTGTTGTATGGAGTAGCTGGTGACATAATCCTTTCATACTGTTTGGTAGTATGATCAGACTAACAACCATATAGAACAACATTAGTTAGCTGTAAGCCCATTGCTATCATGTTCGAGGCTTTCAACTGAATTAATTTGTCGGACGTCTACAGGACTATTTTCACCGCTCGTTCCCGCCACACCTACACCGACCCAGACTACGCCTACACAGACAAGGAGAAAGAGTTTATTGAGGCGCACAAGAAGTATTACATCAACTTCATCAGCTACTTGCGGGAGAAGAGGAAGAATGCTCATCAGAACAAGTGAGTAGTGTCTCTCTCGCTCTCCCTCTCTCTTTGTCTGTCTCTCTTGCTCTCTCTCTCTCTTTCTCTCTCTCCCTCTCTCTTTGTCTGTCTCTCTTGCTCTCTCTCTCTCTTTCTCTCTCTCCCTCTCTCTTTGTCTGTCTCTGTCTCCCTCGTGTGCTCTCTCTCTCTCTTTCTGTCTCTCAATCTCTCTCTACTTCTCTTTCTCAGTGTCTCTCTGTCTCTCTCTCCCTATCTCTCTGTCTGTCTGTCTCTGTCTCTCTTTCTCTCTCACTCTCTCTCTCGCTCTGTCTCTCTCTCTCGCTCTGTCTCTCTCTCTCGCTCTGTCTCTCTCTCTCGCTCTGTCTCTCGCTCTGTCTCTCTCTCTCGCTCTGTCTCTCTCTCTCTCTCGCTCAGTCTCTCTCTCTCGCTCTGTCTCTCTCTCTCGCTCTGTCTCTCTCTCTCGCTCTGTCTCTCTCTCTCGCTCTGTCTCTCTCTCTGTCTCTCGCTCTGTCTCTCTCTCTCGCTCTGTCTCTCTCTCTCGCTCAGTCTCTCTCTCTCGCTCTGTCTCTCTCTCTCGCTCTGTCTCTCTCTCTCGCTCTGTCTCTCTCTCTCTCGCTCTGTCTCTCTCTCTGTCTCTCCCTCTCTCTCATAACTTTTCATGTAGTCTGATGCGCAGCTGCTATAGTTACCTAGATGTGAGAAGTAAATGTTTCAGACTTCAGCTGGTGTTAGAAAGATTCTTTTCCATTCAGTTGGCCCAGTGTCAGTGATCGTCTGAGTTCATTGGTGAAATTGATGGTGTCTTTTTTTGGGTAACTTACACACTTATATCACTTAATATCACTTATACCACTAGCATTACATTGAATGTGGATGTTTTCAGTGACGTTGTAGCAGTTAGGACTGCGAGACTGCCCTTTGTGTCAGTATATTGCAAATGCAACAGGCATAATACTAATGTCTTATTATGCATGTCATTGGTAAATTTATACAAACATCAGTGATTCCTTGAAATAGTGCCCATTGTTATGGAACGTAAAAGCGGGGGTGCCACCCCTAGGTTTAATTTTTTCATTTCATATTACGTTATTATGACTACAACATCCATGTTGAAGGTTTACTGCCTGCTAATTTGTGTTTAGTTACTTTATTAATCTTGGAACAATGTTTGCAACTTGAAAGATTCCACCTGCAACATGTTCAAATGGTAAACAAACCATCCAGTTTCAAAACAAAATTGATTGGCAATAATGCCGAGGCGAGTAGAGTTAACCGCAATATCCTTTGATGTTTAACTTTCCCACATACTAAACAGCAGACTTCCCATTATCAATTACTGCTCAGTCAATTCTGGGCAGAGGAGCGGGCACCCTCCATTTAGACTTGCGTACTGTATGCTGTTACTGTTGACAGTTTGTATCATTCATTCATATACTGGCAGTGGTTTTTGTTATTAATTTTCAGTTTCTCTGTTAACAACATTATAGAAATAAATAAGTTGTTCCATATGTCAGGGAGTTCAAGCTGACGGACAATGAGATTGACATCAACCTGAAACCGGCTGCGGGCATCAGACCAACCAAGTTGAAGATCGAGGAAGTGATAGAGAACGAGACAGGTACAACTCCACCTGTCTCATGGTTACAGCCATTAACGTACCTTCTGATTCATGTGATAAGTGGATATAGCTTTTGTTATGTTCGTGATGTTTCCACGCTGTTTCTACAGTTTTACTTATTTCTTTAAAAACAAATTTTATCTGTCGTATTTTATCAATCTTTTTTTGAAGCCATGATTAAATTTGCTTTAATTTGAGTGAAGTAGAGTTGTTATTAAGCAAACATTCATTAGTACTGGCTTCTTGCTCAGCGCCATTTTCACAACTCATCGTAGTGCCTGTCTCCTTTTAACTTTCCTAATAACCGAATATTATTTCAGTAAACGTCTGCATTTACAAGAGCTATTTAACTCCTGCTGTAGTTGATCCATGATTTCCACGGTGGTCGAACTTCTGTTACGTTAACATATCTTACATTAACTTTCATATCGCTTGCTTCATAACCCTGTAACTTCAACTGCGACATCTTCCCACAGATCAGGAAACAGTGCAGGGAGACACAGTCCGACCCCTCGAACTGGAAGGTTGGTGGGGTGGTGTGTTCTCACATTCGTAGTTGGTCGTTTTGTAGCCGCGGTGGTGGTAGTAGACAGTGTGTGTGGATTTACCTCTGCTGTGTATTTCAAGGTGTACCAGCTGATGTTCGTCTTGTAGAACCAGAGCCCCCGAATGCGGCGTTCCGGCTCCTGAGCATCAAGGAACTGGCTAAGGCTGAACAGGAGTCATCGGCCAAGGTCTGTGTTGTCAGTCTTTGTGTGTTCGTTCTCTTAAAGGGATACTCCAGTCAGTGAGAGATTCACAGCTTTTACTTACGTATGTATAATATATTTGTTATGCATAGTAATTGTGCACAAAGATCGTTAATGAACAATTAATTATAGTATAATTATACCAGAAACACTCCATGTTGGATTCAGGGTGCTGCCATCTTGAGACTTATGCGCCAATGACGTAAACCCCGTACGTCCCTGGCACATGCATGTTCAAATATCCTATGTGTGTCCAATGGTATTTGATGTATCCAGTACACCGCGGATTGCTTATGTCTCTATCACAATTATTAGCGAAGATTCCGCCATTTTTTGCCATTTCCAACAATGCGCCAGTGACGTAAACGATTTAGCTTACGTCACTGGCGCATCAAGTCTCAAGATTGCAGTGCCTTGAATCTAAGATAGCATGTTTTTGATACCAATAAACTATAACTAATTGTTTATTAATGATCTTTATACACAATTACTAGGCACAACCAATATAATATGCATTTGTAAGTTAATACTATGAACCTCTCACTGACTGGAGTATCCCTTTAATACAGTATTTATTTTTATACATGCAGTTTCCATGAAGTTGAACCTTCCAAATTGTCCTATGTTTAGTTAATGTCATTGTCAATATCCCGCTTGAGTCATTTAGCAGATTTGTAGTAAAAAGGCTAGCACAAAAACCCGTCATTTGGAAGGGATATCACAGGGTAGTTTGCAAGGTGAGATAGAACACAGACTATCAGGGGCTGGTTTCATAAAGCGGCGTAATTTTGTGTGCAACTACACGGTCTACTGGTTGGAGTTAGCAGCTACTAGTTGATGCAGCTTGTGGCCAGTTTTATGAGACCAATCTAGCATTCGTGTATCTAAATTGACGTAGAATTGACCTAATTAGGTTCAGGAGGGGAATCCCTGCATTTGTGCTGTCTCTGGACACCCATTTTCTCCTTAGCTGCCACATTTGTTGTCCGTATACTAAATGCTAGGCTGTGATGAATGTAAATGATACCCAATGTAAACATTAAAAATAACTATTGAGAGTGGGCAAGTCGGGAGCATCAACGAACTTGGGGAGCATCCCGTAAATATTTCAACTGGTGCCTACTAAACACATGGCAACTATGGAGGAGACTCGTGGAATGCAACTGGCATAACTTTACGACGTTTTAAGGCTTTCGACAAGTTATCGTCCCCTATAACATCGAAAGTATGCTTTATGCAACCGACCCCAGATCCAGTTTGATTATGTGGCAGAGTGTACAACTTACATACAAATATGAGGCATTTTGCCAAAGTTGTCATACCAGATGCCTTTGAATGGTAATTTGCAATGCTGAGAATGTTCTGGGTCATAAATGACTCCTTCATTGTGTAGTGTCCAATATGCACTGGATCCTGGAGGGGTACATTAGAGCAATTTATAAGATATGATAAACTAGATAGATTATAGTTCTTCTTCTTATGGTTAGCTCATCACTCTATGTTAGCCACATGTTTGTGACTAGAGTATTGTCGAGCTTGGTTTTCAGAGTTGTCCTTCTCTAGAATTAGTGAGTCCACTACAAGTTACACATTTACCCCCTGTGTGGGATCTTTGACTTCCCCTGGCATAGACACCAGATAGAAGGGATCACCGGCTTTTTGTGTCTCTTCCGAAAGACACAGGCAATGTGAGGTGAATTAAATTGCCTAAGTTTCAAAACAGCGGCAGGTGGGATTGAACCACCGTCCCCTCGATTGACAGTCCGGTGCTCTACCATGCGACCAGTGCTCCTCAAAGTTAAATGTTAGTTTAACAAGATTCTGTTTGAATGTCGCTGTTTGTTTCTCTGCATCAGGTGATGGATGGATTGAACGCGGTACCCACTGGGCCAGTCGAGGAGGCTGACTGCAGCCGACGACTGGCACCTAATGAACTCCACCAGATCATTATTGGTAAGTAGAAAGCGAAAGTGAAAGTGAAAGTAATTTTTCTAACATGGCAAAATATCCTGTTGTTAGGAGAGTACGTGATGTGGTAGCCTTTTAAGAAAGGTGTAGTATGTTGTTTGTTCAGTGTTTTCAGTCCAAGTTTGATGTTATACAGAAATAATTCAATAAATTGTCTCACAGCTTATGCAATTCACTTTATCTTAAACTCGTTGTCGAAACATTTCATAGAAAGTCTATTCTATTGAATATTCACTTGGACATATTAACATGTCTGCAAAATGGCTATTTAATTTTGATGAAACGGGGAATACTACTCAATTAGAATCTTTTGTGGAACACATCAGTGCAACAAATATTGAAGTCTCCAATCGTGTACACCGGTACTGTATCCAGTTGGACAATTTAGTTCCAGACAGACAGTTGGATTGCAACAGTTACTGTGTCAATTGTTCGGCTCTGTTCAATTACACTCCAAAAGGTTGAAGTGTAAACTGCTGAGCTCTGTTCAGTTAAACTGCAGACAGTTGAGATATAAATTGCTGGGCTCTGTTCAATTAAACTCCAGACAGTTGAGGTGTAAATTGCTGAGCGCTTCAATTAAACTCGAGAGAGTTTTTAGGTGTAATTTTGCTGAGCTCTGTTCAATTAAATTCCAGACAGTGTTCAATTACAATCCAGGCAGTTGAGTGTAAATTGCTGAGCTCTGTTCAGTTAAACTCCAGACAGTCCAGGTGTAAATTGCTGAGGTTTGTTCAAATATGAAGTGTAAATTGCTGAGCTCTGTTCAATTAAACTCCAGACAGTTTTGAGGTGTAAATTGTTGAGCTATATTCAGTTAAGCTACAGACAATTGAATGCTGTAAGTTGCTGACCTGTTTCTTGCTGCAGGTCCTCCAACCATTGACTTTGGTGAAGTTTGCCTCAAGTCAGTCAGCGAGAAGCGACTCAACATAGTGAACAACCTCGACCAGTTTATTCATGTTGTAGTTGAGGTGAGTGAGACTTTGTCAGACGTTTATCTCCATACTAAATTACAAGACTAGTCCTTTTTTAATCATTTTGCTCTCTTACATTTTGTTCTTCACATTTCGTCCCTCACAGTCTGGTCATGTGTTCTCCCCTCTCTCTATATCTCCATTTCCACTCTCCACCCTCTGTCTTCAACCACTCTCTCTCCATCCAGTCTCTACTCACCTTTTCTCTCTTTCACCCCGCCTCTCTCTAAGTATATATCTATGTAAAGCTCTGTCTCTCTCTCTCTATGTTGCTCCAGTTCAAGTTCACTCAGCCTATGTAAATGAGTACCTGGCTACAGATATTGGTGAATTTTTGAGCACAAGTAATCTTTGCACATTAACTAAAGAATGGCTGAATGCTTCCCAGAGTGGTATACGTGTTGATTGATTGAGCAAATCTGCCAGGGAGTAAAGTGAAAACCAGTTTCGTAAGGATTGGATGTTTTTCTTTAGAAACTCCTGGTGTGGTGCGTGATATATGAGTTTATGTTGTAGTTGGACTGCCGTGAGTTGCGTCACACAAGTCCCCTGGCCCAAGTTGTCCCTCCTCGCTCCAAGGCCTTTGTCCCACTCATCTTTGAGTCCAACAACAAGGGCACGTTTCAAAGGTAAGTCACCTGTGCTGTTTGTGTACAGGTGCTAGTGTTGCTGCATTCAGAAAAGGGTGTGATTTAATCGTGATACAAAAGGGTGTGATTTAATCGTGATACAAAAGGGTGTGATTTAATTGTAATACAAAAGGGTATGATTTAATTGTAATACAAAAGGGTATGATTTAATCGTAATACAAAAGGGTATGATTTAATCGTAATACAAAAGGTGTGATTTAATTGTAATACAAAAGGGTATGATTTAATCGTAATACAAAAGGGTGTGATTTAATCGTGATACAAAAGGGTATGATTTAATTGTAATACAAAAGTGTATGATTTAATCGCAATACAAAAGGGTGTGATTTAATTGTAATACAAAAGGTATGATTTAATCGTAATACAAAAGGGTATGATTTAATTGTAATACAAAAGGGTATGATTTCATTGTAATACAAAAGGTGTGAATTCATTGTGATACAAAAGGGTATGATTTAATCGTAATAAAAAAGGTGTGAATTCATTGTGATACAAAAGGGTATGATTTAATCATGATATAAAAGGGTATGATTTAATTGTGATGCAAAAGGGTATGATTTAATCATTATACAAAAGGGTATGATTTAATCATAATAAATAAGGTATGATTTAATCGTAAAACAAAAGGTGTGATTTAATTGTAATACAAAAGGGTATGATTTAATCGTAATACAAAAGGGCATGATTTAATCATAATACAAAAGGGTATGATTTAATCATGATAAAAAAGGTATGATTTAATTATAATACAAAAGGGTTTGATTTTAATCATAATAAAAAGGGTTTGATTTAATATTGATTTAATAAAATTTCATCGGTATCATGTATAAGTAAAAATAATATTATGCTTCTGGGGCTTAGCAGAATGGTCGTTATAAATCAGTATCAATACCTAAACACTTTTATTGCCAAGTATAATAAAAAATTAATATCCAAGATAAAAATGAGTACTTTGCCTAGAAACATATTGAATTCGTATGTCCAAATTGTTATCATAGTTATTAGAATTTCAGTAAGTAATAAAATAATATATTAACATATTTTATTTATCAAAACGTACGTTGTATAATAAGGAATTGCATTATAATATATTATTTATCACTAGCAGCCTTAGAATTATATTACACTACAGTGTAAAATAATAATAAAATATTGTATTTTATTTATTTATTATTACAGTCACATCATACCGTAATAGTTAATGATACCTGTTTTGTAGGTCGTTGCGATACACAATCAACGGTTGCTATGGCAGCCACATCACAGTGTTTGCTACGGTGGTCCCTGTGGCCCTGGAGCTGTCCACACAACACTTGTCTCTGGAGCCTTTCTCTGGGCTCCCAGCGGAAGCAGGTATTGCAACAACTATTGGTTCATTTCCTTCATGACAATGGTGCCTTTCCAAACAGTATATGTTTTATATTATCAGTTTTATGGTGATATTAACTTTCCTTGTTTCATTGTTTTAATTGGATTTTTTTTTGTATTTCATAAAATAAGAATATCAATGTTTGAAAACCACACACTGAGTTGTTTTGTCCCAACTACCATCTACAATAAGTTGTCTTCTTGTGGTTGATTTGGTAGGTGTGTGTGAGACGACTACCATCTACAATAAGTTGTATTCTTGTGGTTGATTTGGTAGGTGTATGTGAGACGACTACCATCTACAATAAGTTGTCTTGTGGTTGATTTGGTAGGTGTGTGTGAGACGACTACCATCTACAATAAGTTGTCTTGTGGTTGATTTGGTAGGTGTGTGTGAGACGACTACCATCTACAATAAGTTGTCTTGTGGTTGATTTGGTAGGTGTGTGTGAGACGACTACCATCTACAATAAGTTGTCTTGTGGTTGATTTGGTAGGTGTGTGTGAGACGACTACCATCTACAATAAGTTGTCTTGTGGTTGATTTGGTAGGTGTGCGTGGAACGATTACGCTCTACAACAAGCTCAACTACCCTGCAACATTCACGTGGACACCCATCCTTGGCAAACGAGGAACTGCGTTCTCTATACGTCCAGCAACAGGTAATTATTCTTCAATAATTACATCAGTTTCAATAATATA
This sequence comes from Oasisia sp. SBJ-2009, assembly GCA_964017155.1. Lineage (NCBI taxonomy): Eukaryota > Metazoa > Annelida > Polychaeta > Sabellida > Siboglinidae > Oasisia > Oasisia sp. SBJ-2009. The sequence continues at coordinate 49,583,248 of OZ024861.1, forward strand.
TTTTCTAATTTACTGAGAACTGGGAATGTACAGTACCAATTGTGTGAGTTGTAATCATGTTTGGTGTATAATTTATTTTTAAAGTTCTGTAAGTAATTACTAATAATCTTTCTGTAGAAAAACTTAATTTGCTTTTAAATTTTAAATTGATTTTTTAATCAATACTTTCTGGCTTACTGAACATTTCTCAGGATAGTTCTTTTTCCAATCAAAAGTTTTTCCTTTTTCATATTCAAAAACAAGATCTTTCTTTTTACCTGTAGAGGCTTTTGTCTGACGTTACACGCCGATGACGATGACGTAATTCTGAAGAAGTCTGCGTGTAATGTCAAACCAAAAATATATATGTATATATATATATATATATATATGCATATATATATTATGTGTGTACGTGTAATGTTTGTACAGTTATAACACTGCTACTTTGACTAAGATGTACTGTCTCCCAGGTTACATAATACCACAATGACTGTAGGCATTTCGACACTACATTTTAGGATACCTTTAAAATCTACATATTTTATACTGTACTTTTCTAATAAATACCTGTTATTATTAGATATCCAGATATGTACAGTCCATAATGAATGTGTATTTTCAGACAACAAAATAACTTCTTTATACTGTGTGAATTAATAAAAAAAAAAATGCAGGCTAAACATCAACAATCATTACCATTTGTCACACTACACACAGTCTATGATGTATAACATGATTTCACATTAAAACTAAGCCGACCTTTAAGTTGCCCTACCCTCAGTGTGATGCCTTCAATTCTTCCCCAGGCGTGGTGGATGCGTTCCGTAACCTTGACTGCGAGGTCGTATTCCACCCCTCCTTCCTCGCCCCCGAACACAGCGAGTTCAACATTCAGGTCCACGGAGGCAACACTATGAAGCTCAAGTGCTCGGCCAAGGTATTACAATTCAATTGTAATTGTAAATGTAATTTTTAATGACATTTTAATCCTCTTATAATGTATGTCTACTAATTAAAATTATATTTTTAGAAGATAATAATTATATATATATATTTGTTTAAACAATTTTAAAGTACATTATATATATATATTTATTTATTTATTGGCTAGTTTACACCACAATTATTGTTAAATAGATAATCTATTATTTTTATTTTGTCTTTATTTATTTATTATATTAAAATAATGTTTTTCATTTTAAAGAACAAATTATGTACAATGTATATCTTATATCTATATCTTATATGTATTTGTAATATTTCATTTTATTGTATATATAGGCACTATATGAGTCAATGCCAGACTACATTCCAATTCGTCATGTAATGCATGTTGAATACGGCAATAAAGCTTTATTATTATTATTATGTAGTATTAAGTAGTATCCAGTCCTCAGGACCATTCAAAGCGCTTTACACTTTACTTCCCTGACAGACCTGTTCACTCAGACACCATCTCAGCTTCTCTGGGAAGCATCCAGCCATATGCTACAATTAATGTGCGAAGGCTGCTCGTACACATATCCACCACTGTCTATAGTCAGGTACTCATTTATACGGCTGAGTGAACTGGAGCAATGTAGAGTGATTTCTTTCTCTGTGGGGAGTGATCTAATTACCATAACTGTGAGACATTTGTGCTTGTGACATGTGTTGTTGTTGTTTGTGCTTGTGACATGTGTTGTTGTTGTTTGTGCTTGTGACATGTGTTGTTGTTGTTTGTGCTTGTGACATGTGTTGTTGTTGTTTGTGCTTGTGACATGTGTTGTTGTTGTTTGTGCTTGTGACATGTGTTGTTGTTGTTTGTGCTTGTGACATGTGTTGTTGTTGTTTGTGCTTGTGACATGTTGTAGCCTTGTGTTGTTTTACCTCTTCTGTATCATGTTTTGAGGCAGTTACATTTATTTGACGATCGTTATGTTACTGTCAGATCGGAACTCCCATGGTGCAGCTGGTTGACAAGAGGATATCATTTGGCAACGTACCTCTGAATCTATCAACTACGAGAACGGCACGGATTCGCAACAGTGGTGCATATCATGCGTACTTTCAGGTCAGTGTCCAACAAAGCTAAAGCCACATGAAAGATACTTCATTTTATGTGAGCTGGAGTCAGGCCACATTTGCATTTTCCGTGGGCGACCATTTTAATGTTTCCTTCATTTCCTACTAATCTTGATCAGCTCTGTAATTGACAATTTCACAGCATATTTACCCTCCATAGACAGAGGTTCAGTGAAACATTCGTGAAATTCTCATACCTCAGGCTCCCACAAACTTCTTTCAAACCTTTCACCCCTCCATTTCTGCTTGAACCACCCACGGATTGTCCCTGATTACATCACCAAGCAAAATGACAACTGTATTAATACGCAGAAATGCACCGACTGACAGCTGTCATAATTTGACAGCTCTGTGGCCACGCTGCACTAAAACATCATTTCTTCTCACTCCACACTACATATGTGCTCACAGAAATTTAGACAAGCTACATAATGCTGTTTTTATAGGGTACTCTTTGATCGGGTAGTGGCGGTTGAACACCTTGGCTTACATCAGCTGGTTGGTTCCATTACTCAGGATCATCCATGGGTGATAATTATTAGTAGGACCTTCACTGATTCAGTTCAATGTTGAATGGGGGGGGGGGGGGGTAGCAAAAAAAGCTCTGGACATAAAAGGACGTGCAAAATTGTCAGGAAAGTGTCTTTGAAATGTTTTGATTTTAATTTTATTTTGCCAAAAGTTTGAAACAGACTGTCGGTTTAGGAAAACTGTCTCTTGAAGACAGAATGTATTTACAGTTAACTGGCTACATTCTCTAATTATCTGTGATCAGCCACTATGTTGCTGATACCTTTGTCATAGTTTTTGTTATTCACGTTTCAATCCAAGTAATTTTCTCCGCACATACACAGGAGCTGTAATAGATTGTTTAAACAATATTATGTAAACCAATTTTTTTTTAATTGTCCTGGTTTTCACTGACAAAATATTACATTGAACACTTTCAACAAATAAAGCCATGCCATCATCAAACATTACATTATGATGAAAAGTAAAACTGTAAGATGAGAAAAGTGGTGATTAAGTTTATCATACCATGAGATTTCTAGATGGATTTATTTTGATTAAACTTCTGTTGTAAAGAATGCTGAAACTGCAAACTATAGGATATTGTAGAATGAGAATTTGACTAATTACTAATATGTTATCAACATAATTATACAATTCCTGTTAGATAACATTTTAAAGCACATTTTTAGATTTAATAATTTTTCATAAATTTTTTGTTTTCTTCCCAGGTCCTTGAAACGAACCCCATTCCTGGATTAACCGTTACCCCAGCAAACGGGGTGATTCCAGCCGGGGGATTTTGCGAGATCGTCATGGAAATGATCCCTGTCAACCTGGTCAAGTTTGACGCCCGTATTAACATCGCTATTCGGGGCGGGCGTGTGCAGGAGATCCGTCTCGGGGGCGCAGTCGAGGCACCCTGTGTCAACATCGATGTGGTGAGTGAAATTAATACATGCTCCCTGATATCGTAACCATAACCATAATATTTATTGACCCCAAGTAGGTATAGAATTTGTTGAAAGTACATCAATTTCGTTAGTACATTTATACAAGCATACACACACACATTATATCATGTTCACATATTAATATAAGCCTATACGGTAGGCCTACAATACATACAAATGGGTGCACTTATAGTAATTCTTGTTGTACCAAAATACAAAAAAGAAAAACCCACAATCATATAACATTTACCATATGTGACACGCTAATTTTTGTCTAATATGAGACGGTAATTTTATACTTAGAACGGATAATTCAGACCGACTGTGATTACTGAAGTTAATGAATTATCGGTTCTGCTGCGACTACACCATGGTAACATTGGCGTTTAATGATGTAACAAAAATCACGATGCAAAAATCTGTTAGTAATAAGTTTTGGTGCAAAACTGTATGTGACTATTGAGAGTAGACAGCCATAATGTTTGGTTGTTGCTGTTCTCTTCTCCCTGAAGTCTGAGGTAAGGTGGCCTCTGCACTCGTCCTCTCGTGTTGTCTTCTTTCTCTCACTCATCCCATATAATTTCTTTCTCCCCATCCATTTTCCCCACCCCTGGTCTTGCAACCTCCCAGTCATCCTCCCCCCTTACACCCTCTCTGCAGGTTGTCATCCCAGCATGTGTTAATTCACCTTTTGTATAAGTGTTTATATATGTGTTCAGCAACTGAATGTAGCAAGTCCTTGGCAAAAAATTCTATAGAAAACTAGATTTTCTATAGATTTCTATAGAATTCTGTAGAATTCTATAGAATTTTGCAGTTTTCTATAGCATTCTACAGAATTTTCTATAGATTTTGTGTGTTCTAAAGTTTTCTATATAATTTTATAGATTTTCTATAGTGTTCTAAACAATTTTCTATAGATTTTGTGTGTCCTAAAGTTTTCTATATAATTTAATAGATTTTTCTATAGTTTTCTAAAGAATTCTATAGATTTTTCTATAGAAAACTATTGGCAAAAATCCTATAAAAAAACCATAAGCAAAAATCCTATAGAATATTCTATAGAAAATTTAAAGTTTTTGCCAAGGGAGTCTCCCAAAATATGTTGAGCTTTCTCAAGTGGGGAGTTTTGGTTGTCATCAATACATAGCAAAGAACAGTGCAACCTAGTGTGAAACATTGACCCTTTATTGCACAGTGTAACTCTCAAGTCACAAACCAATAATTCCCTGATGTATGTCTAAATAAAGCAGGGTGCAAACAAAGGGACGTCAAAGTCACAAGTCTATTTTTTTTTGTAAATTTAGCCCCAATATTTCTTTTCTTTAAATATGTTTCTTTAAAAAATATTTTTAGTATTATAATGAATATGTATACAGCACACTAAAAAACCCACAATATTAATAAATGCAATAAAGGGTTAATCAGAATTACCACTACGAGCCATTTTGTATTGTACAAACTGCAAGTTCCACATCACATGCCATGAAATCACCAGATATTGTGAAATTCAACTAACAGTAAACTCTTTTTTACAGTAACCTTGTTTCATTGCTTTGTTGTTCTGTTTGCAGCCGGCATTCAGCATTGGGGGTGTTTTCTGCGGATCCACTCGGGCAATTCCCTTCACCCTCAGTAACCAGGTAACTAAGGGATCATCTCAAACAACGTTATTGAGCACACTATTCAAAACATCACCCCCTCCCTGCCCCACGAAACATTAAAACCTCCCTCATCAGAATCTATTGTCATCTCAATCTACTCCCAAAGGAGGGCACATTATTTTTTCTGAACACTGGGCAATAAGTGAATACTCGTTTTCGGTTAATTATTTTCGAAATACAGCCAGCAGCAAATGTTGAATAATTTTAAACCCATCAATTCAGTCATGCAACTTTATTCAGTCCGACGTAATGGGTGTTCCATGTGTTATTATATTTAAACACCATTTTCTCGCATCCACCCATTGTCTCCCATCCTGAAACCTTACAAAGGGACATGAAATCACACGAAATCAGTGCACTAGCAAAATGATTGTTTTGTTTGTGAAGGAGGGAACAGAATCCAAAGTTGAGTTCATCTTGACTCGGTACTCAGACTTCTCCGTTCAGTTTCCACCGAAGAAACAAACTGCAGGTGAGTGTTGATTGTGCTTAAAGCGACATGATCTGTTCGAGGCTTTTTATTTTTATTGCAAAATTATGTTAATCAGTATAAGTTATAACTATTGTAGCATTCTGACCGCCAATAAATGTTTTATCGAAACAGAACTGACTCTGTAATGTCAAATGTTTATAAGAATCCCGACGCTGTCACTCAAATCGCTCTTGTATGCTATTCACTCCTAGTTCCTTTCTGATGTCCACCCTCTCTTTACATCGTCTCTCAGTGTTACTCCTGTGATTCTTCTCAACATCCTCATCTCTTGCCCTTCAGTCTCCTTGTCTATCTCCCCTCTTCCCCATCTTCCTGTCATTCTCCACCCTCTCCCAAACCCTCCAAATCTCCCTTTACACAATCCTCCCATCGTAGCCCACACCACCCTCGCCTCCTGTTCCCCCCACTAGCCCTCTGTTCATGTCCTGTCTGTTCTGTCTCCTCTCAGCGGACCTGGCCTATCAGGATCGGAACCCTGGTCTCTTCGTCGTCTCCCTCGACGACCACGAGACAATCGAGTGCCAACTTGTCTTCAAGCCAACTGAGGTTTGTATTGAACTAGTACTGGTTTGTAAATGTTCCGTTGTAGCACTGGTTTGGGGAGAAGCTTTGGCAGTTGGTCTGTGACTGCCAATTAACTCACTGTTGCCAGAAGTTTAGGGAGATAGGGAGAGAGACAGAGTCGGACAGAGATGGACAGAAAAACAGAGATGAACATAGACAGACAGAGACAGACAGAAACAACAGAGAGAGACAGAGCGACAGACTGAGCAACAGACAGACAGACAGACAGACAGACAGACAGACAGACAGACAGTGTGTGCATGCACAATAACTATAGATGAAATCATATTTAAAACGATGAGTGTAAATTTGACAATATGTGAAATATTTAGCTAACCGAAACAATGAAACGTATGCCTGCTGTAGACATATATTAAATAATTTGTATAGCAAAAACACAGTCAACACACACCCCTCACTCTGCCCTTCCTCCCTCAGGTCGCCGCCTACGAGTTCCTCATGCCAGTGACCATCAACAACATCGGGGTGCCACCCCCTCCCAACACCCCCTTCCCCGCCTCCCCCCACCCAGCCAAGGAGAGCCTGACTTACGCCCTCCAGCACCCACCTCGCCCCACCCCCAGTGTGGTTCACACCCCCAGCAAGAAGGTCGTTGCCACGGCGCTGAGGATGCCACTGCTGCTGTCCGACCAGACGATTCACTTCTACCTGTCCCCCGTCATGCACGAGATGGCGTCAAACACGTCCATTGGCCACAGCAAGGTAGGTCAAACATCTCTGTCGTATTACGATATAATATAATAAGTTTTATTTAAAGATAATCAAGAATATTTTTAACATAACGTCAAGATTATTATTCGGGGCATACATAATCTGTCGTTTCTAACAAAACATCAAGAAAGCTATAGTAAATATATTGTTCATGGCTCCAAGAATGGTTTATTGTAGTATAATTAACTTACTTTGGAGCTTAATGTCGATGGATCGAAACGTCGTACTCATCTTTGACATTAAGCTCCAAAGTAAGTTAATTATACTACAATAAATAAAGAAAGCTATCCAGAACAAAAATAGGTAAGTAGCAGACAAGGATTTGGCGCTAATATTATATTATACCATGAATGTAAATTATACAGTATTGATATAAGTGATGGATAATTCAACGGTGGCCTGCAGTAAAGTTTAAATGCTTTGTTACAATACTTAGGTATTACTCTTGGTGTCAACAGTACACCTTAAATGTAAACAGTACACTATGTAAGCAAATACACCATTGATGTACACAATATAGTACTGATGTAAACAATGCACAGCTGATGTAAACAATGCACAACTGATGTCAACAATGCACAGCTAATGTCAACAATACATAGCTGATGTAAACAATGCACAGCTAATGTAAACAATGCACAGCTGATGTAAACAATGCACAGCTGATGTAAACAATACACAGCTGATGTAAACAATGCACAGCTCATGTAAACAAAGCACAGCTGATGTAAACAATGCACAGCTGATGTAAACAATGCACAGCTGATGTAAACAATACACAACTGATGAAAACAATGCACAGCTGATGTAAACAATGCATAGCTGATGTAAACAATACACAGCTAATGTAAACAATGCACAGCTGATGTCAACAATGCACAGCTGATGTAAACAATACACAGCTGATGTAAACAATACACAGCTAAAGTAAACAATGCACAACTGATGTAAACAATACACAGCTGATGTAAGCAATGCACAGCTGATGTAACAATGCACAGCTGATGTAAACAATGCACAGCTGATGTCAGCAATGCACAGTTGATGTAAACAATGCACAGCTGATGTAAACAATACACAGCTGATGTAAACAATGCACAGCTGATGTAAACAATGCACAGCTGATGTCAACAACGCACAGCTGATGTAAACAATGCACAGCTGATGTAAACAATGCACAGCTGATGTAAACAATGCACAGCTGATGTAAACAATACACAGCTGATGTAAACAATACACAGCTGATGTAAACAATGCACAGCTGATGTAGACAATGCACAGCTGATGTAGACAATGCACAGCTGATGTAGACAATGCACAGCTGATGTACACAATGCACTGCTGATGTAAACAATACACAGCTGATGTAGACAATGCACAGCTGATGTAAACAATGCATAGCTGATGTAAACAATACACAGCTGATGTAAACAATGCACAGCTGATGTAAACAATGCACAGCTGATGTCAACAATGCACAGCTGATGTAGACAATGCACAGCTGATGTAAACAATGCATAGCTGATGTAAACAATACACAGCTGATGTAAACAATGCACAGCTGATGTAAACAATACACGGCTGATGTAAACAATACACAGCTGATGTTAACAATACACAGCTGATGTAAACAGTACATATAACATATTTGCAAACTGTGTAATTGAAGTAAATAGTGCCTCATTAATTTGTACAGTTTTATGTGTTGCTCATGTAAACATTACACCACAGATGTTGGTAAAACAGACATGGAGGAAAATTTGAAATAATGTGCAAGTCTTAAAACAAATGTTCATATGTTTAAATGGACCCGGCATTGTTGTGAAAGATGCATTTATTGGGTATCAGCTGGTGTAAGAGTCTTTGTCTTGTTTCTGCTCCCTAGGACAGTGAGAAGGTAAGATTGGGTTGACTTTAATGTTATGACATTGGTTATAATTATTATTTCGTCTGGTTATTAATCTTTCATTCAGCTCTGTCATCACAGCTCTGTCTGTCCTCCAGCGTCTAAACCAGTGCATGCTGTACAAGAACTCTAATGCTAGGTCAGATGAGTCATATACACACAGTTATTGTTTTGCATGGTTCATATATTAATTTTAATATTGATTATGCTAAAATTAGGATTATTTTAATTATAATATTTTGCTATGTAAAAATTTACATAGCATGTAATTGTTTATGAATTAAGTACTGGTTTATAATATTGAATTTATAATTTGTATTTAGTAGTCACTTAGGTATATATATATTCACTTATATATATATATATAAATATATATATTTATCATAATATATACATTATGTATATACATATATATATATACAAACACACACACACACTCGCACACGCGCCCGCGCACGCGCACGCACACGCACACGCACACACACACCCACACACACACACACACACACACCCACACACACACACACACACTCACACACACACACACACTCACACACACACGCACACACACACACTCACACACACACGCACACACACCATTCCACAAGTTGTTGGGTGTAGAGGAGGAGGTACTTTTGGCTGAACTGGAAGCTTCATGATGGTTATGTATGTGGGAATATGATCTGACAATTTGAGTTTCGGTGCTAACATTAACCCGTAAATACAGCGTCCGTGCCGGTTGGATGTAAGTACAGCTTAAGTTATAAATGTAATTATGATTAAACCGCTGCAGTCATCATATTCAGTTGCTAACCGGTTACTGTTGTTGCATTGCTGTTTGACACCACAATTTGGATAGTTGTATTGATGCTTAGTTGGATACAGTTAAACTATTTTTATACCAACATTGTACAGGGTATATCTACAATTAGATCGTATTTACACGTACTTGGAATCATTGGGTGATAGATGCCATATTTTTATTGTCATATGGTATTACCCTGAAAGATGTGACAAATTCAAAACATGGTTTCATTAACACTTTAAATTAATGGTCGTATGGTCGTGCAACGCTGCTTAGCGTTTACTCTTGTTACGTGCATTGGCTGCTTTTGTACGCACAATTTCCTATCCTGTACAATGAAAATTAATGTAAATGCATATTTTGAATTGAGTGTTCTTGACAATGTATTCCAATAACTGTTCTGTTTCACTTTATTGCCTTTGTTGTGTATTAATACATTACGTTGGTGAAATTTGTACATAGATACTTTAAATGATGTATATAGTATTATTTTTATGTACATACATACAATAATGGTGGTTATTATTAAGTAATTGACATTTAACACACTCATTGATGTAAGTAATGATACTAATTAACAATTTGTTTTGATTTACAATGGATGTTTTTAGAAGGTTAATTAATTGACATCAGCTTTACTACATTAAAGATATTGTAACGTAGAGAAGCACATCAGAAAGTTACATTACAAAAATTGTATATACATTAGGTTGGCACAAAAATATTACCGAGTTTGTGAGTGCAACACATCAGGGGGCAAACTGCTTCAGGGGTAGAAATCAGTATTTTCAACACTCAGATTTCTCCTGCCAGAGTTGAGTTGCTTCTTAGGGGAAAGGATATGTTGTAATGCAGTAAACACCAGGAAACATCACGGAATCCATGGCAAACATAATGATGGATTCAAATATGACTGATATAGAAACAGAATGTAAGCTAACAAATTAAATGGTGCTAGGAATTAAAGGTGAGGATTTGCATCAAATAACAACATAAAGGCTGTGTCATTGAAGTTACAGTTGTATGACAGCAATCTAACCCAGGCCTGTGGTCAGTTACATTGTAATGTAATCGATTACAATTACTATTACTTTGTTTCCTTCCTGTTACTACTACATTCTGAATTCTTTCTTTACTATTTCATTTGAAGCAGTTACCATTACTGTTATAATTTCATTCTTTTTTGCACAATTTAAGATAAAAATGGTGTCACTGAAGTCTGAAAATTGAATAGAACTGATTGATGAAGGGGTTATGTCATTTCAGATAACAGCCCATATTGTAGTATGTTTACAATATGTGTACGTATGTTAATAAATACATGTAAACAACTGAGTATATATCTAAAAGGAATTAAATAAACATGTCACCAATGTTCACGAAAACCTGCAAATGAACAGTAATGCTTAAAAAATAAAAGCATTAAACAGATCTGTAAAATTGACTAAATAGAATATAATAGAATAGAAGTAAATGTAAATAGAGTATTAATTAGTTTTATTTATTTATTTATTATTTATTTTACTCATCATCGTTAATTCTACGTAATATTTAATTAACAGTTTTAATATGAATACTTTAATGTTTCTACATTTTTTATCTGAAAGTTAATTTTACAGTTGTATTTATTATTATCAATATAAATTTTAACACATAATAAATAGCTTTATATTTTATTGTACAGCGCTTTGAGCATATTTGGATATTACGCTTTATAAATAATAAATATTAATATTAATATTATTATTATTAAGTCACCATTTAAAAAAGCCAGTAGATGTCTATGTGGTGTGATTGGTGCTCATGGTTGCCATGGCAACAGGGTTTGATTGGTGCTCATGGCTGCCATGGTAACAGGGCACGCTGATGGTGAACAACACAAAGAGGAAGCTGCAATGGGCGTTGGACGTGAGCAAGAGCAACAGCGTGCTTGACGACGGCATCTTCAAGTTCCTACACCCGGGGGGCATGCCCTACTTGACCTACGGTGACCGAGGCATCCACGGAGAACTGGATCCGGGCGAGGCCAAACCTCTGCAGGTGTTGTTTTGTCCAGGTGAGAGCGTGACTCAAACAAAGGTTTTATAATTGATCTATTTATTATCTTTCATGGAAACCTAGTTTTTTTTAAATATTTTATTCAGTATATTTATTTTCTATCGTTATTCCCTTTTTCTAAAAAAATGTATTCACTATATTTTAACGCATTTCACCATGTATAAGGTTGTCGATCAAATTGTTTAGTGCATGTATATTATGTTTTACAATACGACCCTTAGGCAGATAAAATGTACATTTTATAAGGTTATCGTGAATAAATAAAGTTTAATATTATTATTATTAAAGGTATTTGGTTGGATCTCAGTTGAAATTCAAATGAGCTTCAGTTGAAGTTCAACTGATTCTGTATGAATAGTTGAATTTCAATAATCTGCTGTTCAACCTACGTTCAGCAGTTGAACGCAAGTTGAGAGCAGGCTGTTGAATGTGAGGTGAAAACAAGGACTGCCAATTTCCAGAATTTATCCCAGTTGAATGCAAGTTGAAACTGGGACTGTGACTTGCCCCTGTGGACAGTTATGACTTGCCTACGACACTTAATCCAGACAGTTGTAGCTCACATATTTAACCTTTGTAACCCAACCTTTGCTTTTTTGTTGTGAATTCTTGTGTATTTGCAAAACCACATTTATGTTGAATGGAAGACTTGTTTAAATTAATAACTATTGCAGATTAATTACTATGCAACTGTGAAACTGAGATTTTATGTTGTTTAATTGACCAATGGGATCTGTTGTTAGAGAGTTTCTCAATTATTTCCGGGAAAATTATGCTTCTCAAAAGTCACCTGATATCAGACTTTTTAATCGAAATTGCATGGAGTACCCTATTAATTTAAATAGCTTTTATTTAACCTAGCAAAACAGCTAACATTTTGAAGGGATAATTTAGTAATTTGTTAAGTGTGGATCTATCCATGATGTTCTTCATGCTTAAACATAGATCAGAAACTAAGCAACCAATTTTATATGGAAGAGGATTCTATACTATGATAGATCCAGGGGTCAGTGTTGCAGACTATTTGTAGCAGATTCTCAATAATAATTACACCATAGATATATTGAATATTAACATAATAATTTTTCAGTAGACAATTTATCATTTTAAAGGACTTTTAGGTATATTTATTTATTAGCTTAACACAATTATTTTTAATAACTAATTTTTTATTTTAGTTGACATCTTAGAGATATGTTTTATTTATTAGATAAAAATAATAGTTTATATTTATCATTTAAAGAACTTATATATATATATATATATATATATATATATTATTTATTTGTCATATTTCATTTGATTGTATATGGCAAAATGGCAAATAAAGCTTTATTGTTATTGATATATTTCCTATGAATATTCAATATAGTTTGAAAACTGAAATTGTTATTGATTCTAAATTGTGTGTAGATAAATGCATGTACATTTCAGACCCGAAATGTTAAGTAGGATAAAGGGGTAATATAATAAACATATGCTGACAGTCATACCAAATGTTGACTAACTATAATGTTTCTGTTTCATCGGTGTAGTCCGTCCAGGGCGCTATGAAGTCACCCTGCCCCTCATCATTGATGGCGACCGTGCCAACCCCTATCAGCAGCTTCGTCTGGTCGGGGTGCTCAAGGCGCCCTCCATCAAGTTTGAGCCGGAGGTGCTGGTACTTACCCCCGTACCCCTCATGATGCCCGTGAAGGCCCTCATCACTGTGACAGCCTCCGACTACAAGGAGTAAGTACAAACCCTCTATCCCTCTGGTTACAAGGAGTAAGTACAAACCCTCTAACCCTCCGGCTACAAGGAGTAAGTACAAACCCTCTAACCCTCCGGCTACAAGGAGTAAGTACAAACCCTCTATCCCTCTGGTTACAAGGAGTAAGTACAAACCCTCTATCCCTCTGGTTACAAGGAGTAAGTACAAACCCTTTATCCCTCTGGCTACAAGGAGTAAGTACAAACCCTCTATCCCTCTGGTTACAAGGAGTAAGTACAAACCCTCTATCCCTCTGGTTACAAGGAGTAAGTACAAACCCTCTATCCCTCTGGCTACAAGGAGTAAGTACAAACCCTCTAACTCTCTGGCTACAAGGAGTAAGTACAAACCCTCTATCCCTCTGGCTACAAGGAGTAAGTACAAACCCTCTAACCCTCCAGTTACAAGGAGTAAGTACAAACCCTCTATCCCTCTGGCTACAAGGAGTAAGTACAAACCCTCTAACCCTCCAGTTACAAGGAGTAAGTACAAACCCTCTATCCCTCTGGTTACAAGGAGTAAGTACAAACCCTCTAACCCTCCAGTTACAAGGAGTAAGTACAAACCCTCTATCCCTCTGGTTACAAGGAGTAAGTACAAACCCTCTATCCCTCTGGTTACAAGGAGTAAGTACAAACCCTCTAACCCTCTGGTTACAAGGAGTAAGTACAAACCCTCTATCCCTCTGGTTACAAGGAGTAAGTACAAACCCTCTATCCCTCTGGTTACAAGGAGTAAGTACAAACCCTCTATCCCTCTGGTTACAAGGAGTAAGTACAAACCCTCTATCCCTCTGGTTACAAGGAGTAAGTACAAACCCTCTATCCCTCTGGTTACAAGGAGTAAGTACAAACCCTCTATCCCTCTGGTTACAAGGAGTAAGTACAAACCCTCTATCCCTCTGGTTACAAGGAGTAAGTACAAACCCTCTAACCCTCCAGTTACAAGGAGTAAGTACAAACCCTCTATCCCTCTGGTTACAAGGAGTAAGTACAAACCCTCTATCCCTCTGGTTACAAGGAGTAAGTACAAACCCTCTAACCCTCTGGTTACAAGGAGTAAGTACAAACCCTCTATCCCTCTGGTTACAAGGAGTAAGTACAAACCCTCTATCCCTCTGGTTACAAGGAGTAAGTACAAACCCTCTATCCCTCTGGTTACAAGGAGTAAGTACAAACCCTCTATCCCTCTGGTTACAAGGAGTAAGTACAAACCCTCTATCCCTCTGGTTACAAGGAGTAAGTACAAACCCTCTATCCCTCTGGTTACAAGGAGTAAGTACAAACCCTCTATCCCTCTGGTTACAAGGAGTAAGTACAAACCCTCTAACCCTCCAGTTACAAGGAGTAAGTACAAACCCTCTATCCCTCTGGTTACAAGGAGTAAGTACAAACCCTCTATCCCTCTGGCTACAAGGAGTAAGTACAAACCCTCTATCCCTCTGGCTACAAGGAGTAAGTACAAACCCTCTATCCCTCTGGCTACAAGGAGTAAGTACAAACCCTCTATCCCTCTGGCTACAAGGAGTAAGTACAAACCCTCTAACCCTCCAGTTACAAGGAGTAAGTACAAACCCTCTAACCCTCCAGTTACAAGGAGTAAGTACAAACCCTCTAACCCTCCAGTTACAAGGAGTAAGTACAAACCTTCTATCCCTCCGGCTACAAGGAGTAAGTACAAACCCTCTAACCCTCTGGTTACAAGGAGTAAGTACAAACCTTCTATCCCTCCGGCTACAAGGAGTAAGTACAAACCCTCTATCCCTCTGGTTACAAGGAGTAAGTACAAACCCTCTAACCCTCCAGTTACAAGGAGTAAGTACAAACCCTCTAACCCTCCAGTTACAAGGAGTAAGTACAAACCTTCTATCCCTCCGGCTACAAGGAGTAAGTACAAACCCTCTAACCCTCTGGCTATAAGGAGTAAGTAATCGCCCTCTATCCCTCTGGTTACAAGGAGTAAGTACTCACCCTCTAGCACTCTGCATACAAGGAGTAAGTACTCACCCTCTACCCCTCTGGTTACAAGGAGTAAGTACTCACCCTCTATCCCTCTGGCTACAAGGAGTAAGTACTCACCATCTACCCCTCTGGCTTCATTGAGTAAATAATCACCCTCTACCCCTCCGACTACAAGAAGTACTTGCCCTGTGGATACATGGAGTAAGTATTCGCACTCTACCCCTCCAACTACATGCAGTAAGTACTTGCCCTCTAGCTACTATTCCAACTACAAAGAAGAAGTACTTGCCCAATGTCCCTCTGACTATAAGGAGTAGTACTTGTTCTAATACTGGCCAACACTGTGTGTGTGTATGTGTGCATGAGTGCGTGCGTGCATGCGTGACTGTGCGTGCGTGCGTGCGTGCGTGCGTGACTGTGTGTGTTTGTGTGTGTGTGTGTGTGTGTGTGTGTGTGTGTGTGTGTGTGTGTTTGACTGAATAGAAAGCTCTTTCACAAACATAGTATAAGATGTAACAGTAGTAAAACTTATAACAGAATTTTTTTATTGCATGCCACCATTTTGTTTTTCAGGAAGTCCAACTTGAAGGTGACAGTGCCCTCGGTTGAAGCAGAAGACGGCAGCACCGTCTCTCCAGTCACTGTCAAATTTGCAGGAAATAACTGTGAGTCAATGTGAATTTTGTTACCTTTTTATTAAAATTTTCATACATGCAAAAACCATTTCCATTAAGTCATAACTATGTAGAACATTCAGTCCAAATATTTATTGTAAGATATACACTTTTGGTGACAGTTTTTTCAGAAATATCTCTAACACGCATTACAACCCTTCTTCAAATCAAGTGACTAGCTACCAAGACATGTTCGAGTGATATTATAATTTTTTGGAGTAATTTGACATAAGCAGAGTATTATAATTATTACTTTCTGTGTGGAAGGAGTATTTCAAAATTCAGTATTCACATTCAGAAACTATGTTGGTTTTAATGGTTGTAAAATTAATTGTAAACTTTATTTACCTAAGGAGGCTGCTTTAACGTGTCTGATTTGTGAGCAGCATAGAGTGCATAGACTGCACCTGAGAGGGCTAACACAGGTGAACTGTTTGTAGACATTCCAAACAAATTTCCTAATTACACAACTAGCAATGTTCCACTTATACTTCTATGTTTCGACCACCATCGGCGGCCTTCAGGAACTGAATGGTCAGTCATCACTGCTCACTAGTTGTGTAATTATGAAACTTGTTTGGAATAATATGCTTGTAACGTGGTGGAGAGTGACACAGGTGAACTGTTTGTAGACATCCGAGCGTGTAACGTCGTGGAGAGTGACATGGAGGCAGAGATGGAGTCCTGTGTCCTCACCGTCGCGGTCACCTTCCAGAGCAACAAACCCATCTCATTCACAGAGAACATCGTCTTTGAGGATGACCTTGGTAACAGGTAGGTCCACTGTGGACTGTTGCTAGCTGGTTGTCTTGTTGTTGGTGCACTGGGGGAGGTTATGATGGGATCAGAGGGAATTTAGCAGTAAGACACAACTCATTCTCACAGGGATGTAAACAAAATTCTTTGTCACTGAGGGCATACGAATACATTTATATCAGGTAAAAACCCATATACAATTGGTACATATACTAGCACATCTAAGTAGCCTATAAAAGATAAAATATGTTAAAAAATGAATAGATAAAAAATTAATAAGGTTATAAGTTAGATAAATGTAATATTGTAGAAAAACAGATAAAATAATGAACAATATACAGGATGTGATTGTATAATAATTATGCAATTAATTTATGTATATAAACACCATTTCAAAAGTAAGTTATATAAACAACTTACTGACTTTAAAAATATATATAATAATAACAAAATAATAAAAAAGTTATATGCAAGACATGATGACTATCTTACAGATTTACTAAGTACTACGAGTAGTATTTATGCCAGGTCTAATAGGTTTATCAGAACATTTCACCACTGTTCTGTCAGTGTTAAGCTACATCTGTGTTGTGTATATATTGTGGTGCAATTTATTGTTATTTAAAAGCTAAAGTCACCTACAATATTATGCTATGCATATACAGATTTTTGGATATCACTGATGGGACAGTGTGAGTAGCATGTTTGTTAATACTGCAATCAATACATTTGATATTCTAAGTGGTTTTTTAGTATGGTTTTAGAAAAACATGTTTTCATCATAAATTGGATATTTTGTTTACCATTTGAACGTATTGCACAATGTAAAGTTTCAAATTATGAACATTGTTACTAGCTTAATGAAGTAACTAAACTGAATTTGGCAGGCAGTATAACAATATAACACATGTACTGTAGTCATAAGTACATAATATTAAATACAAATCTAACATTTGAGGAGCTGTGTTTAAGATCAAAATACGAATACGAATACAAATACATTTATTTCAGGTAAAATCCCATATACAACTGGTACACATACATTAGCACAAGTAGCCTATAAAAGATCAAATATGTTAAAAAAATGAACAGATAAAAATAAATAAGGTCATAAGTTAGATAAATGTAAAATTGTAGAAAAACAGATAAAATAATGAGCAATATACAGGATATGATTGTATAATAAATATGCAATTAATTCTTGTAAATAAACACCGTTTGAAAAGTAAGTTATATAAACAACTTACTGACTTTAAAAAAATATATATAATAATAAATAAGTAATAACAAAGTTATATGCGAGACATGATGACTATCTTACACATTTACTGTGTACAACGAATTGGCCCAGCTAATCCACATTGGGCCATTTACTATTTCAAAGCAATTGTACATAACCCAAACCAAGTCATTATTTATGTTAAAAATGTGTTTTTTTAAACCATAAATGCTCTTACGCAATTATGCTTATTATGAAAAAGTTAAAACGAAATAGACCTGAGTTATTTGAACCCCAGAAGTGAGTGACGATGTTTTTTGTCCGCAGCTTCAATCTGCCAATCACAGTGACCGCGGACAACTGCCTCTTGACCTGCTACCCCTTTATCGCCCGCCATCGCACAGACCACCAGATCGTCTGCGAACAGGTCAGTGCCACTTGTGCTGCCACCTGGTGTGAAAGGCCTCAGTGACGCCACATAACGGCAGTTGTGATGGTGACGTTACGCTGTGTTTCTGCTGTGTGCTGATTGTTGAGTTTCGGGTGAAAAAACACAACAAAATGACGCCTTTCCACTTCTGTTTATTAACCGCAAATGTACGGAGACATTTCGAGTGTTACTTTGTAAACTAGTTCACATATTTGTGTACTTTTAAACGTCTGCCACTTGTTAGTACATTGCAGCATTAAATGGCCACTTAGATCACTGAATAGAACACTAAGGATGGGACTAAAATTCGATTTGTGTTAGAAATTTTTAATATTTGAGCCCTTTTCCGCTATTCAATTCTAAATTCAAAAATTTGCATCTAGATAAGTGAATATCATTCGAATATGTTACTTTGTGTTCTCTGCCGCAAAATCGGTCCTGGGCTATCTTTTACTTCTGACCTAACTTTGAAAATGACAACATACAACCGCTAAACTAATCCTGGCATACCGTACATACATATACACACACTAGGTTACACAATAAAATCACTAACATTACTAAAACAAATAAATTGTTTTGAGGATATTTAATAAACAATTTGAGTGACATTGAAGATTCGTCCTATCCTTATGGAACACTGTAGGTTTTTTTTAATGTAAAAGAAAGTTCTTATACAATGCAAACACCATCTAGATTTCTATGGAAAGCATTAAAAAACTTATTATTTATTGAACAAGTTAGTTTATAAATATACATGTATATTTACAGTGCATACAATAGGTAATGTAAAGTCATTTAATATATTTTATTGTTGGTTAAAAATATTCTGCACATATATGCCATGTTTAAAAATTACTATTATTTCCATAATTAATAAATTTTGGCATGTGTGTTTTTATGAGCCTCTTATTGGATTTATCCAGATTTATGGTAAACATAATCTATCTAAATTCACTTACTGCTTGATTATAAAACATCAAAGTTGAGTTTTATGATCTAAATGACTAAAACAATGTTTCGGTACAATATCATCCTTTGTCAGACTTTGTTCAACAAGACATTTCCTCTCTTGAGAGATTATTAATGGCAATCCTATCATTTTCCAGAATTTTACTTTGGATCTGTTCTGCTGCTTGTTAAATTCTGAATCGTAATTATTATTTGAATGTACTTAAATATTTTCAAGCATCTAACTATTTTCAGTTTTGCGCTTTGGGTAAATCTAAATGAATATCAAATAAAATATCGTTAACACCTTTATCCAGAATGAATCAGTTAAGCGGGCATAAGATTTATTTTTACTGACCGGTTGTATCCTTTGGCTACAACATTATAACAATCATGGATTTCACAGGTGTTTCAAAGAACCAGAATTTTTGTATTTATGTATGAATGCTGTGAGATTTTTCTGCTTGTAAACCCTGAACAGTGGTCTGGTTCTGCTGTACTATTTATAAACCACCAAACTGCTCCAAAATCCTAAGAAAACAGCTCAATGTCACATAAAATAGGTATTTTAAAATTGGCATAAAATATCAGCAAATTATTTATAAATGAATGGATATGATAAAAAGCTAACAAGGATAATTACAAACAAGTGTTCAGATAACACCAAATTGATGATACTGTATGTACTGTTGACTTAACTGTGATGGAGTGAGTACCACTGGCACTGAGGTGATTGTGGCAAGGGAGGAAATGTTTTATTCCAACTGGATCGTCTGCGCTATCCTTCGTTGTTCTAACAAATGTCTGGCTTCTCTTCCAGCACTTTACTTTGCAGCTGTCGCAGAAAACACCCATAACCAGCTCCCCATCTGATGCTGATGTATGTACACTGTATCTATACGACACTCTGCTAACCCAGTTGCTTTGCTTTCCATAACAAAACGCATGGCATTGTTCATTGAGCTCACGAGTCCCATTGCTAAGCAACAAGTCGACCAATCAGCATGGTGCGGCGGTTTTGTTTTTGGACGATTGCGATTGAAAATGCGCATGTTGCTGCACATGTTTTGTTTTTTGCTCGTTTTTAGTCTAGTGAATTTTGCATGTTGAACGTTGAATGAGTTAAGGTGATCGACAAAGTCCTCGATGTGTTTTGGAGTATTTGTAGAATTGAATTCATTGAAGGTATTGGTGGTGGAATAAAGGTGAAAGGTCACTGATATTTTTGGTAAGGAGTAGTGAGTGATTTAGCGAGTTAATCGGTGAGAATTATCCATATAATATATACGCTGTTGGGGGGGCAGACATTGCAGCTTAAAGCGACATGGTCCGTTCGTGGCTTTTAATTTTTATTGCAAAATCATGTTAATCAGTATAAGTTATAACTATTGTAGCGTCCTGACCGCCAATAAATGTTTTATCGAAACAGAACTGACTTTGTAATGTTAAACGTCGAATGTTTATATACGGTGTCACTCAAATCGCCGCGAGTGACACCCACCCTTTGACCTTTATCAACTGGGAGCTGTGCACCTGGCTGGGTGTGGCGTTAGTGGCGTCAACTTGTGTTCACGTGATACTGCATCGTGTGATCATGCATTTCCTTCTGAGCTTTTATCCACGCCTACTACGATGGTTTTGAAAATGCCTCGTGGTCGATATGTAAACAGAGTTAAGCACCTGCGTCTATTTTCAACCCCTAAATGCTACATGAAAATATATTTTGACTGGCCTTAAGCTATAATAGGTATAATTTATACCGTATAACATGATTTTGCAATAAATATTAAAAGCCACGAATGGACCATGTCGCTTTAACCTATGCAGTAACCATGTAAATGCCACCGAGGCATAGTTGAGAGAACAGTGGAGACACCTGGTGATAAGTTTCACATGTATAATTTATAATGATCACTTTTTGAGCACTTCCATGCAGGGCTGTTGAATAAATAAGCTCATCAAGGTTTATTTTGCTAATGAGTTCAATTCCATTACGTTTCTTTTAGTTACTTTACAAGTTTGGTGCCAATAACAACGACAGCCATTTTGTCTACTTCACCGTTTACATTTTCAGGCTTCTGTTATGGTACATTTCAAATGTTTAGTCTGCTTTATTAGAGTTGATAGATATTTTTTCAGCCTGGCATAAGACGTTTTATGGATTCATGCAACAACTTTGACATTTGTATATAAGTCAATGTAAGACAATTATAGTGACAAGTTTGTCCCTAGTCCCGTCCGTCCGTCCGTCCGTCCGTCCGTCCGTCCGTCCGTCCGTCCGTCCGTCCGTCCGTCCGTCCGTCCGTCCGTCCGTCCGTCCGTCCGTCCGTCCGTCCGTCCGTCCGTCCGTCCGTCCGTCCGTCCGTCCGTCCGTCCGTCCCTTACATAATAGTTTTGTTGACTGGTAGGCCGTGTTTATATGTCAGCGTCCTGTTGCCATGGTTACGTCCACTGTTGACCGCGGATGTCTGTCTCCAGGGCATGACACTGAAGGGAAGGACGTCCCTGTCGCGGGAGAGTGCCAATGTGGGGGAGGCCGTGCTGCTCCCTATGGCACCCTCCCCTGCCAACAACAGCAGTCGCCCTAGCACCGAGGCCACGACCTCCTTCGACATGTCGACCTCCAGCTACGAACCCTACCAGTCGACCGCCACCCCCACAGGTAGTCAGGGCTTCTCCCTTCCCGCGTGTGCACACAGAGAGTGCATGGCGCTACAACATTCAAAATAGGCGTCTTTTACTGCAGACAAACAGTGTCAACAAACTGTTGTGGTAGGGCTCAGCCGCCGCCAAGGTGAGGAGATGCCCACTAGAGGGCGTGGCACGGCCCTCCTAGTTGAGGGGATGACCACGAGAGGGCTTAGCTGATCACGTGACAGAAGGTTTCCCACCATTGGGGAAAAGTATAAATAACCAGGGGAGAGAAAGACACAAGGAGATTGGAGAGACTGAGATTGTGAGAGTGACACGTTGGTTCAGGGAAACAGTTTGTGCGTAGCCACGTGATGCGTGATTTGTACTTTTATTCGAATTATACTTTACTGTTGGTTTATTACATTTATTATTTCAATTACAAAATAAAGATTGCCCCTGGTGAGTTTGATATAAGGTGTTTATTTATAGTACTCTTACGCCAAGTTATCCATAAAGTTGATCCCCTTTATTTACTGTGCCGTTGCCTAATTATAATTAATCTAGGCAGCGGTATGACACTATCGAGAGGAATTCATATTTTACAAACAATATACACCAGAAATTATTTGTAACTGTAGGTAGATTTTCTGAATATTTCCCGTATAAATGAACATAGCGGGCCACACCATTTGCTCCTGACAGTTTGTATAGTGTGTCTTGAAGCATTAGTAGTCAAAATTTGGAGTTAATATGTGATATGTTTTCCCTCAGAATCTACCTGAATACTATAATTTCTTAATTTTATGTCAAAACATTATCAAATAACAAATCTATTAACATTTTTATAATTTTGCACGTTATTGAATCATAACTTAAAGTAACATTTCCCATTAAAATATGTTGAAAATAATATATCGTAAAAATTCTAAACCTCCACATGCCCGTAACCTTTTGTAGACGACACGGCCACGCCAGAGACACCGCAGAGAGAGGGCGCCACCAACAACGTTGTTGATGTCCCGGAGGTAGAGATAAAGTCAAATGACTCGTTGAGTCGCCCGCCACCAGAGGCGCTATCGACGTCCCAGTTTCCGGACGACAACACCGAGGAGGGCATCTTCCAGGACGAGATGTTGTATGCCGTGCAGCGTTGGTTCTCCTCCCAGGGGTGGCCAGACGGCCCCAACCCCATCATTGTTCCCGACTCACTCAGAGCGTAAGTCGCATTTACAATGGCTTCCATATGAGTTGGGATCAGAATGGGAAACCTTACTTACTTACTTATGCCTTTTCGTTCGCTGGGAGCATAGGCCATTGACCAAAGAACACCACCGTTTTCTGTCCGTGGCCATCCTCTCCATTTCTCTCCTGGTGTATCCCATCTCCTTTGTTTCTTTTTCCGTGTCTCTCTGCCAGGTGTTTCGTGGCCTACCTCTTCTCCTCTTCCCTGGGAGGTTCCATGTGATGGCTTGACGGGTGATTGATTCTGGTGGTTTCCTGAGTGTATGTCCTATCCACCTCCATTTTCTCTTCTTTATTTCATTGTCTTTGGGTAGTTGCTTGGTCATTTTCCAGAGTGTAGTATTGGGTACCTTGTCTGTCCACTTCAGGTGTAGGATTCTACACAGGCATTTGTTGATGAAGGTCTGTTTTCTTTTTAGTGTCGTCTGTGTACTTCGCCATGTCTCCGATCCATAGAGTAAAACTGCCTTGACATTTGAATTGAATATTCTCAGTTTGGTATTAATTTTGTTTTGTTTTGCTCTCCAAAGTTTTCTCGACATGATGAATGCCACTCTTGGGAAACCTACAGAACTATTATCATCCAGGTGGCACTGTTAAGCTAATCGGTCCCTGTGCCATCAACTGCCAGCGTCCTGTTAACTGGTCACGCCGCATTTATTCGTTATATCCAACATTTGTTAACACCCGTTGTACATATATTTATAACAGTTGGAGTCTAAAAGAATTCAAACACATTGCATGCGTAAAGAGCGTGATAGTGTCACAGGCCCAAGTTACACACAGCACTCCTATTTGATCAGCCTGGCACAAGACGTTTTATGGATTCATGCAACAACTTTGACATTTTTAAGTCAATGTAAAACAGTGACAACCGGAATGTCAACTGTAGATATACTGGTTGTGTTGATGAAAGGACATGATAGGCTATTGTAGAAATCTTGAAAATAGTGTAATAGTACACAGGGAGACAATGCAATGATTTCAGAAGCAGCAACATTGATGATAAACTACCATAACAAGAGAGAGAGAGAGAGACGGAGAGAGATGGAGAGAGACGGAGAGAGACGGAGAGAGACGGAGAGAGACGGAGAGAGACGGAGAGAGACGGAGAGAGACGGAGAGAGACGGAGAGAGACGGAGAGAGACGGAGAGAGACGGAGAGAGACGGAGAGAGACGGAGAGAGACGGAGAGAGACGGAGAGAGACGGAGAGAGACGGAGAGAGACGGAGAGAGACGGAGACGGAGACGGAGACGGAGACGGAGAGAGACGGAGAGAGACCGAGAGAGACAGAGAGAGACAGAGAGAGACAGAGAGAGACAGAGAGAGAGACATAGAGAGAGAGACATAGAGAGAGACATAGAGAGAGAGAGACATAGAGAGAGACATAGAGAGAGGGAGAGAGAGGATGAGACAGAGACAGAGAGACAGAGAGACAGAGAGACAGAGACAGACAGAGAGACAGACAGAGAGACAGAGAGAGAGACAGAGACACAGAGAGACAGACAGACAGACAGACAGACAGACAGACAGACAGACAGACAGAGAAAGAGACAGAGAAAGAGACAGAGACAGACAGAGAGAGTTCATGGTTAAGTGTTTGACCTGGCTGTCACTTCCCTGTTGCAGTGGGATCGCCAAGAATGCGGGGAGTGGGGGCAAGGGGGGCGGGGCAGGGGGGCAGGGCATGAAGCGTGTCCCCACCGTCTACGACATGATCGCCTACCTGTGTGGCCGCCCCGTGCCGGGCATCCCCGTCAGCAACCCCATGCCCGCCGACCACCTGGAGAGGGTGAAACAGGTCCACTGGCAGCACAACACCCTCCTCATCTTCCTCAGGTGGGTTGTCTTCTCTCCTCCTTGTCTTGTCACCTTGTTTTGTCTTGTCTTATATCTCATCTTGTCTTCGCCTTAATTTCTTCACACATTTTTTTCTTGTCTTCTTAATTTCTTGTCGCTTCCTTTTGTCTCCTTGTTTGGTTTCTTCTCAATTAAAACAAACTCATTTAAGATCCTGCAACTACTTCCCCTGACATGTAGAAAGACAACAACCTCTGTGGTCTGACAAACAACTGTAGAATTATGCACTCGAAAATAATTGGTAAATAGTATGTGACTACATTAATACATTATTACAATTTTCATATAGTAAATACATGATAAATTACGATAATAATATTTCAGATTTTTTATTTCAGATTTTTTATTTTCATTTATTTTCATTTTTAATATAGCACTTTTTAAGTAATTAAATGTCAAAGAACTTCACATTAACATGACATGGTGATTAAATCACAAATATATATTAATTACATACATAAGCTAAGATAAAATAAATAAGTTAATTAAGATAAGTAAGTAAGGTAAGATAAATAAATAAGCTGAGATAAATAATTATAATAAAAATAAATAAACTATGGTATAAAAAATGCAATTTAAAACGAAGCAAAGCTATACAATAGAAATCAGTATCATCAAGGCATGTATAATAATGCCAGCGAAGTGATGACTAAGCATCATTATTCTTTATCCTATTCTTTATGAATGTTTATATTGTAAGGGACACCGTTTTTTTTATCTAATGCTCTGTAAGTGTAATTAAATGGATGGATAAATCTCAGACTCAGTGGGTGAAGAATATGTTTTGTTTTGCCCACCCGAGGCGCTAGCGGTGGTGGAGGTGTGACGTCACACACCCACAGGCGAAATGTCCAAAATGTCAGCCTCCAGGGAGGTTCACTAATTATCCTTAAAACTTAATAAATCATTTCCGAAAAAATTACAAAACATGGGATATGATTCAATGAACATTGTTTAATGCTTTGAGCAATTTTTACTTTTTGGGTTGCATGTTCCTTTAAGAGCCCCCTTTGTAATCCGGGTCATTTTTTTAGGAGTCAGGGGGCGTCGGTGGCGGGGGTCAAGCCGGAGTACCTGATGACCCCGGAGGAGTACATGACCTGGATGGAGATCCAGAGGGACTTGGAGGAGAAGAAGGGTGAGGGGGGGTTCGCCCAGCTCAAGGTCGGGGTGCAGCCAACCGTCATGTCCCGCAAGCTCTTTGAGGCTGTCTCCAAGAAGTCATGGACTGACGTCCTCCTGCAGCTCATCAAGGTCACTGTCACCTTGACCTAGTTAATTTTGTGGCATGATATTTATGTTTCAGGCTTCTAGTAGTATATATGTATATATTTATATATAATATATGTATAATATATATGTGTGTGTGTGTATATATATATATATATATATATATATATATATATATATATATATATATACATATATATATGTGACCCATCTTTAAAAAATCGGTCGGATGTCGGTAATTTTCCAAATTGAGTGATTAGTACCACTGGAAAGAGCAGAATATCTGCTTTCATATGATATATCATGCTAGAAGATATCTCGATTCTAGCCGAAGTTATAGCTTGACAAACATGTGTGGGGTAAAACCTTCAAAGTAAGAAAATGGCCTTCAAAGTTGATGCAAAATATTTTTTACATTTCATGGAATGTACCTTAGTTACCACGGACCGATCTTGTTGAAACTTGGCATGTTGGAAGATAATGTCATCCTTAAGATACCGTGTTAATATGAACACAAAATGTTTATTAGAAAGAAAATTGCAGATTAATTAATATTTTATGCAATTACCTCCGTTGTTAAGAAAAGCGAACAAACTCTGCTGCTGTTATGCCTTGGTTAAGATGGACATATCTGGCTGAAATTTGGAAAACTCAAAGATAGTATCATTCTCATGATATTGCATTTTCCCAATTCCGCATCCGGAGAATCTGACACTGTCTCTACGGATCGCTCAGCGACTTGCGTAGCCGTGCCGTGTCGTAATCATTCTCACGAAAGACGAAATCGTCGTCTTCGACTTCGCCAGTGATGTAGTTCGCAAAATTGTCATCCTCGTCATCGTCCGCCACGCTTTCATCAGTCACTTCCTCCAAAAAGTACTCTGGTCGCCTCAGTCAAACTATCTATTTGTGCCCAATCACTTGCATCAGAGTATAACAACTCCGCCACATTGCACGCCATTTTTCGCTTTGTGTTGATCGCTAACTAGGTCAGCAGTGACGCGAAGTAAATACACGGTGCGCGCATGCAGTTATGCAAATGTTCCACGCTGGACCAATGAGAACGGTTGCCGGAGCTGTTGCTACCATGTGACCCCGGTTTGTTTACACAGCCGGGCCGCACAGGGGGTCTATTCCGCGGTGCTACGCAGTGATACCCGTTATGATAGAGATCGTCCCAAAATTAGCAGCAAACAATGCGCGCAATTACTGGCATTTTCGGCTTTGTTTTAAGGAAATGGAGCGGAACACTTAGCACAGCTGTACGCAAATGTCTTTAAAATGCACGAAACAGAGTATGTTAGATGATAACAAGTGTGGCAATCGATAAAACGAATACTAAAGAATCATTTTCAGGGAAAATCTCAAAATTGACGAATGCCCGATTTATTCACAAAATCGGCATTTACGGAAAATCTGATTTACCGACATCCGACCGCTTTTGTTAAGATGGGTCACATATATATATATATATATATATATATATATATATATATATACATATACATGTATATGTATATATATATATATATATACATTGTTTCTAAGTATTTATTATTTTATAGCAAAACGCTATATATAAGTTTGTCTAATTTGATATATATTAAAAATGATGAATATAATGTTTCTAATGTGATGTTAAATATAACATTTATATGTGATATTGTGTGTTGTTTTAATGTGATATTTAAATGTGATGTTTCAGTTGTGATGGTTTAAATATGATTTAACATGATATTTCAAACGGCATGTGTTAGCGTGTGTGATGTTTTAAATGGGATGTTAAAATGTAAAATGTTATGTTATAAATCTCACATCTTATGTGTGTTGTTCCCACAGACCCTGGTGCTGGCGAAGGTCACGCCAAAACAGTTCAAGTCACTACCAAGTCCTTACAAGGACGGGGGCAGTCTGTCCGTCGACCCCGACCCCCTGTGTAGCAACATCTACAGTGTGAGTGAGCGGATCCTTCTGCTCTGGCTCAACCATCACTACGAGCAACAGAGGACCATCGTGTGGCAGACCTCAGCAAAAGGTCCGTCTAGGTGTTCTTGTTCCGTCTGTTGTACACCGGTGAAGGTTGGGGACCGTTTAACACAGTTAACAGAGTTGATGTGCTCAAGGAATGCCCTTCATTAAAGAGATTCCATTGCTAGATTTAAAGGACTGATTTGTTCAGTTTAAAGCTGCTTCTGGATTAGCGAGGACACTACATCGGTGACACTCTGAAAAAAGTGTCATCCTCTTATTGATAGATTTCAAAACACGCTTTGCAAACTCCCTCAGAGCAAATTCGTTATCTTGAGATATCTTGTCATGTAACAGATATTGTTTAGGTATATATATATATATATATATATATATATATATATAATATATAACATAAATAAACAAAAACTATATAAACAAAACTAAATGGTGTAACATATAAAAAATATAAATAAACAAAAACTTTATAAACAAAACTAAAAGGTGTAACATGTAAAAAATATATAAATAAACAAAAACTACATAACAATGGTGTAACATATGGAAAATATAAATAAACAAAAACTATATAAACAAAACTAAAAGCTGTGACTTTGTGGTTCACACATGGTTTTTTAAAAGGACAGAATCACTACGAGATGACGCATTATCTTCTACCACTCTGTACGAATACACGATGACTTGGACATTCTTTTTTCTGTACACAGGCGGCCATCCACCATCTCGCTGGGTGGTGAACTTTGACTTTGACCTTCTGGATGGCCTTGTGATCGGAGCAACCCTCGCTGCTCATGCCCCGTTCCTGGTAGGTGGCGCTGTAGGTGTCACATGACACAAGGTTGTCCACTAGGGGCCGGTGCAAATAAATCATGCTTTTGACTGATACATACACACAGTTGTGTCTCTTGCTTCAGATTGAGTCATACCTCTCAGATATGTACATAGAATGATCTCATTGGCTTAGATTGAGTCACACCTGTCAGATATGTACATAGAATTATCTCATTGGCTTAGATTGAGTTGTACCTCTCTGGTATGACCATAGAATCATCTCATTGGCTTAGATTGATTGGCACTTCTCAGATATGTACATAGAATGATCTCGTTGGCTTAGATTGAGTCGCACCTCTCAAATATGTACATAGAATGATCTCATTGGCTTAGATTGAGTTGTACCTCTCAGATACATACCTAGAATGATCTCATTGGCTTAGATTGAGTCATACCTCTCAGATGTGTACATAGAATGATCTCATTGGCTTAGATTGAGTCGTACCTCTCAGATATGTACATATAATGATCTCATTGGCTTAGATTGAGTCGCACCTCTCAGATATGTACATAGAATGATCTCATTGGCTTAGGTTGAGTTGTACCTCTCAGATATGTACATAGAATGATCTCATTGGCGTAGATTGAGTCACACCTCTCAGATATGTACATAGAATGATCTCATTGGCTTAGATTGAGTTGTACCTCTCTGGTATGAGCATAGAATCATCTCATTGGCTTAGATTGATTGGCACCTCTCAGATATGTACATAGAATTATCTCATTGGCTTAGATTGAGTCGCACCTCTCAGATATGTACATAGAATGATCTCATTGGCTTAGATTGAGCTGTACCTCTCAGATACATACATAGAATGATCTCATTGGCTTATATTGAGTTGCACCTCTCAGATATGTACACAGAATTATCTCATTGGCTTAGATTGAGTCGTGCTTCTCAGATATGTACATAGAATGATCTCATTGGCTTAGATTGAGTCGCACCTCTCAGATATGTACGCAGAATGATCTCATTGGCTTAGATTGAGTCGCACCTCTCAGTACATCAAATGATCTCATTAGCTTACATTGAATCGCACCTATCAGATATGTACATAGAATGATCTCGTTGGCTTAGATTGAGTTGCACCTCTCAGATATGTACATAGAATGATCTCATTGGCTTAGATTGAGTCGGACTTCTCATATATGTACATAGAATGATCTCATTGGCTTAGATTGAGTTGCACCTCTCTGATATGTACATAGAGATTGATCTCATTGGCTTAGATTGAGTCATATCTTTCTGATATATACACTCAACCAACTCACATGTTTCAGATTGAGTCGCACCTCTCTGACATGTACACCCACCCCAACACAGCGGAGGAGTGCCTTCACAACGCTCTCAAGATCATCAGTGCTCTACGATTCCTCCGCATGGACTACGACATCCAGGTGACTATTGTAGTATAGTTAACTTACTTTGGAGCTTAATGTCGAATTTGAGTATGGCATTTCGATCCGTCAGCTACGGACCTTGTTCATGTACTGGTGTCACGTGTGTTGCCTCAGATTTAGGCGGGACAAATTGATTATAGATGGCTCCAAAGTAAGTTTATTATACTACAACAAACCATTCACGGAGCCATGAACAATATATTCACTATCCATGTAACTAGTTTGTCAGATCTATGTGTCTATCATGCTGTTGAATATAATGAATTTTCTATTAATTCATATCAAAGTGTCGATAAATAATGACTGCTCCCTAAGAAATGTTTTTTATGCTAATCTACGCAGGCGATCCTGTACCATGGTGTTGAATATAATGAGGTTGCAATGCATTTCGTTTGAAAGTGTTGATAAATAATGACTGATTCCTAAGTAGTGTTTGTGTTTCTGTGCAGGCGATCGACATCACCGACCCGAATCCCGTAGCGCTGCTGCTACTGTGTCTCCACCTGTACAACCATCTACCGAACTACATCGCGAAGAGCACTGTTGAGTTTTCTGGTGCCTTACACAGCAATGTCCAGCGACAGGTGAGTCTAGGTGTGTCTAGGTGTTGCTGGGTGTGGTTGGGTGTGGATGAATGTGGTTGGGTGTGTCTGCATGCTGTGTGTGGTTGTGTGTTGCAAGGTGTGGTGGGTGTGGTTGAGTGTGGTTGGGTGTGTCTGCATGCTGTGTGTGGTTGTGTGTTGCAAGGTGTGGTGGGTGTGGTTGAGTGTGGTTGGGTGTGTCTGTACGTTGTGTGTGGTTGTGTGTTGCAAGGTGTGGTGGGTGTGGTTGAGTGTGGTTGAGTGTGTCTGTACGTTGTGTGTGGTTGTGTGTTGCAAGGTGTGGTTGGGTGTGGTTGAGTGTGGTTGGGTGTGTCTGCATGCTGTGTGTGGTTGTGTGTTGCAAGGTGTGGTTGGGTGTGGTTGGGTGTGGTTGGGTGTGTCTGTACGTTGTGTGTGGTTGTGTGTTGCAAGGTGTGGTGGGTGTGGTCTGGTGTGGTTGAATGTGGTTGATATGTCTGTATGTTGTGTGTGTGGTTAAGTGTTGCATGGTCTGATCTGTTGGGCAGGGTGAAAAAAGTAGTGTTTCATCAAAGAAATTATCAAAAAGAGACAACTGAAATACTGAAATATTCAACAAGTGAGATCATAACTGAAAGTGAAAGTAAAATAAAGATGTTTATTCTGACGCTGTGTGGTTGGGTACAGGTGCGACTGACCAACCCAAGTGCGAAGATGCTCAGCTACACGGCACTGATCACGGGCCACGACAGCCCAGACTTCTGGCTGCCCAAGGGAGACGTGATCACGGTCCCACGCAAGGGCAAGGCGGGACTCACCATTGAGTTCCGTAGTCGCTTCCTACGCTCCGCTAAGGCAGTGCTCATCCTGGTGGGGAAGAGACTGGGAGCCTCAATTGGGTCCACCCTCGTCTTCAACCTGTGCACACAGATCGACAGCATCAAGCCAAAGGTAGGCGCCATGTTTACGCGTGAAATTTTGTGTCATTATAATGCAAGGTTTCAGGGTCAAATGCAACAAATGCCGTCGTTGACTTTTTGTCCGAATCAGGATGAAACGTTTGTTTAAACATTTGTTGAACTAGGATAGTATCTAAATAAGGAATATAACATTATATACTGTTCTTTCCTTATTGTTTTCTTTATATTATTATATGTTATTTGCCTTGATTTAATTTTTATGAGCTGCAAAAAATTTGACCTGATTTGGTGGGGCGGTCACATGTCTAGGTGACCTGGTGGCGGAATGGCCCCACCTCTCTGGGGATTAGCTCAAACTGGTTAGTTAAAATAATTATATTATGTTGTCACATGTTTGGTGGATCATTGTATATAATGTATATATGTTATTGTTTCACACCCATAATGTGGGCCTCTCTTTTTGTATGATGTTTATGTAGATGAGGCAATGTATGAAGACCTATTAGGCCCACATTTGTGGTAACTATTGCATGTATTTTATTGTTCAAATGTCAGAAATAAATCCTGGCCATTTTCATTCCACCTGGTGTTGTGTTGTTGCCTTGCGTAAATTAAGGTATGAGATTAGATTTCATACTGATCTTTACGCGAGGTGGCAGCACAACTGATACAGGTCGCCCTCTAGTAGGAACAACCAATCAGCGGAGCGCAGACATGTGCGCGAACTTTTGCACCGTACAAATATCAGATGTTTGAGAAATCGGACGTTTAACATTCCGTCATTGTCAGTCATTATCTGATTTATTTTCGCTGCAGTCCACCTCCCTCCCCACCTTCCTTTAATTTTAGCGGTATAATTGCATAGTATAGGGGCGGAATGGCCCCAATGGCCCCACCTCTCTGGGGATTAGCTCAAACTGGTTAGTTAAAATAATTATATTATGTTGTCACATGTTTGGTGGATCATTGGCGAACGTGAAACACTGCAGCGAAAATAAATCAGATAATGACTGACAATGACGGAATGTTAAACGTCCGATTTCTCAAACATCTGATATTTGTACGGTGCAAAAGTTCGCGCACATGTCTGCGCTCCGCTGATTGGTTGTTCCTACTAGAGGGCGACCTGTATCAGTTGTGCTGCCACCTCGCGTAAAGATCAGTATGAAATCTAATCTCATACCTTAATTTGTGTTATACTGACTGTTGTTGTGTTATACTGAACAGTCATTTTGCAGGTGACAATGAAGGGTACTGAATGTTGCAGTTGTTGTTTTAGTTGTTGCATGTGACAGTGAAGTATACTGACTGTTGCGCTTTTTGTTGTTGTGCGGGTGTTGCGTGGTTGTCACATATGACAGTGAAGTGTACTGACTCACAGTTGTGGTTGTTGCAGGTGACAGTGAAGTGCGAGACG
This sequence comes from Oasisia sp. SBJ-2009, assembly GCA_964017155.1. Classification (NCBI taxonomy): domain Eukaryota; kingdom Metazoa; phylum Annelida; class Polychaeta; order Sabellida; family Siboglinidae; genus Oasisia; species Oasisia sp. SBJ-2009. The sequence continues at coordinate 49,616,812 of OZ024861.1, forward strand.
CCGTGCTACACCCTCACCCAAGTGACAATCGAGGTCAAGAACATCTTCCCGAGCGACGGAGAGTTTCGCATCGTGCTCGTCGAGTCGAAGGCGATGCAGACGGATGACATAGCGGGGGGAGGCTCAAAGAGGAGGGTCCTCAAGTCGGTTACCTCCAAGACTGACCATGGTCAGAACAAGTCGGACACGTCGGTGGCACCAAAGACAAAGGAATCAAAGGCGGAGGAGAAGCCGAGGCCAGCACTGCTGCAGCAGCTGCAGGAAGGTGGGGTTTGTCATGTGACCTGTTGCTTAGCAACAAGGTTCATTAAGCTGTCAAAAATGTCTGCTAAAAATGTGGCTATTCCATTGTCTGCTTTGTTGAGATTCTGGTCCCGTAAATGTGTTTTGTTATGATAGAGACATAACATAAATAGTGTGTAATATTTGTGTTGTTCATGTGAATATTTGAGTTTATCCATTTTATAGTTTTCTATGAAGATCTAATTTAAATTTCTACATTTGTTCGCAAGACTTCAAGATTTTTGTATTGACATGTAGACAAATAACTCTACACATTATTGATTTCAAGGTTGAATATGTTTTTTGTTATGCAGTATGGTGAAAATAAAATTGAACTAAATATCATCAGTAATCATGTCCCTGATCAGGATCAGGTAGAAATATTAGTTGTAAAGTATTAAAATATTTTCCGGTGTTTATTTTTCAGACAAGAAGACTCTGAGTGCATTTTTTGCACAGAAGCCATCTGTGTTTTTGCCAGCGAATAAATCGGCTCCGATCGTCATCAACTTCCTGCCTTACGAGATCGGAAAGAAGCAGTACTCGATTGTGTTCATCAACGAGGATATTGGCGAGTTCATCTACGCGATCGAGGGTGTCGGTACCATGCCGCTGCCACTGCCGGTACCATTCTTCCCACAAGCCCCTCGCAGTGTCCGAATCTCCAGTGACGTTGCAGCCGGTATGTACATTGTTGTTCTGTTATTGCTTTACGTTTATAGAATGTCTCTATGACATTAGACGGACATGTCTCGTCAGTATCTATAACATGGACTGTGATTAATCTTAATGTTTAATCAACATCAACTCTAATACATGTGGATTGTTTCTAATCCGTATGGATTGTCTGTAATCCACATGGATTGTCTCTGATCCACATGGATTGTCTCCAACCTGTATAGGTTGTTGTAATCCTTATGGACTGTCTCTAATCCATATAGATTGTTGCTAATCCTTGTGGACTGTTTCTAAACCACATGGACTGTCTCTAATCCACATGGACTGTCTCTAATCCTTATAGATTGTTGCTAATCCTTATGGACTGTCTCTAATCCTTATGGAATGTTTTTAATCCACATGGACTGTCTAATCTTAATGTTTAATCAACATCGACTCTAATACATGTGGATTGTTTCTTATCCATATGGATTGTCTGTAATCCACATGGATTGTCTGATTCACGTTGATTGTCTCTAATCCATATAGATTGTTGCCAATCCTTATGGATTGTCTCTAATCCACATGGACTGTTTCTAATCTACATGGACTGTCTCTAATCCACATGGATTGTCAACAGCTCCCATATATCTCTACAGACAAAGAGATTTCTCTCTGGAGAACAACATTTTCACAAGGTTCTGTCAAAATTGCAAACAAGAAGTATTAAGTGTAAATATGAAAATTCACAAGGATGGATGTAGTAATCTCATTACCCAGTCAACCATTGTCTTCACCTTACCAATAAAACACAGACAGAAAACAAAAGAGTTTCCTGTTTCTAATGTGTGCTGGATCAGTCCTTTGGTTTTCATTGTTGTGGAATGCAGATTTTCCAAAGTAATGTTTTGTGGTGTCTGTTTTAAGAGGCTATGTTAGTATAAATTATATAATGATATGATTAATTATTGTAAACTTACTTTTGCTTAAGGTTTAGCTTAAGTTTTGCAGCCTGTGTGTCTTGAATGTAGCTTGGAACAAGTGTGTTCCCAACATATAAATATATCAAACATTACAAATAAGGAATGTAGCATGTGTATTTTAAAAGTAATAGCAAAGCTGTATTTGTTTATTTATTTGTTTATTTATTTATAAAAGGCCACTGTAAAGTGCAATATAAATACAAATGTTTACTCATTTGTATTGCATTGAGCCAGAAATACGGGTGCCTGAAGTATTTAATATAGTCAGAGTAATTGTTTATTTTAGAGAGATCTGTTCTGACTTGAAATTGCAATTGTCTTGTTTGGCTTTAAAACATGTCAAGATTTCAATTCGTCTTGGTGTCCAGAATACTTTATTTAAATAACATGTTGTAAACTATAAATGAATCCACACATAATTAAGACAAACCTGTTATTGCCATTTTTAAGCCATGTCTTAAAACTATTTATAAGCACCAGTGAAATGTTTCTGCCATTCAATTTTAACAAGACAATTAATGAAGTCCTTCAGTGTTAATTTTAACCAGGTGAAATGGAAACAGTTTTACATCAATCTCATAGCAGAAGACTGACCTTTACTTCAAAATTATAATATTAAAATGTCTTCAAACATAAGAAACTAGGTTAGTTTTCTCTTTATCATTGATAGCACATTTTCTGTTTTGTTTTATTTTCTCATACTGTTAATTTTAATTACAGAGAAAAATTGAATAATTAACTGTGCAATGGGCATATCTTAATCAATGGTTTTAGTGCCCAGCTCACACAATAATAACATTAATTATCATAATAATTATTGTAGTTTGGCTTTGGCCAGAAACTTTCAGCTGTTCAGAGCGTCTTTTTATAAGTTATAAACACAACTCCAATTTCATCTAAAAATCATTTGCAGCATCTAGCAAATCATTGTTGAATATGTGCTGGTTTAGGTAGAAACTTCAAAATCGACACAACGTAGCGACAAACCTACTCAATTTGACCAAACGACGATTGACATTATCTGACTTGTCTAGCACAATCAACCATTTGAATGAGGGATTGCTGATTACTTGTCGAAATACTGATTAATCTGAGCACCAAAAATGCCATTACTTGAAAGAGAATTGTTTGATTGGTTAACGTTGTGTTGGGTAAATAATGAATGTGGTCAGTCAGACAAGTAGTTACAGGGTGTTTGGATTGCCATTTAATTTTGGGCATGCTGACAAAAACAGCTAGTTGTTCATAATACATGTGATTTTCGGCATTTTTGAAGGCACGCTAAACCAAAGTTTCGACAGGTCTATCAGTGTGCCCAGGATATGATAATGACGGTGATTGTAAAAGTAATACTCTAATGTTATTTGTTCCAGCGATTTTCCGACAGCTTACAAAAGCAGGTAGTATAGATAGTGCATATCATTGCCTTCACTTGGGGCCAGTTTCATGAACCAACGTGACTTTACACACGTCTTGTCGTAGCTAACGATGACTAGTTGATGTAACTTACGGCCAACTTCATGAAATCAATAATATTTACCATTTATGTAACTAAATTGTCATAGAATTGACCTAATTAGGTCGCAGTTGTGAATCCAGTTATTTGTTCGGTCTCCGAATATCCTTTTTCTCATAAACTGCCGCCTTTGCTGTTTGAGTACCAAAAGGCAAGTTATGATTAATGTAAAGGATATCCAGTATAAACATTACATTGAGATTGGTCATTTGGGGAGTATCATTGAACTTAGGGAGCATTCTGTAAACTTATACATATTAATTTCACGGCGCAACTAAGAGCAACTATGGAGGAGACTCATGAAACGCAACTAGCGTAACTTTGCGACATTTTAGACTTTTGACGAGTTAACGACTGCTGTAATGTCATAAGTACGCTTCATGAAACTGGCCCCTGTAATGGTTGGTGATTGATATTCAGTTCGTGTTCTGATCATTTGCAGAAGTTTTTCAACATCTAAAGAAGAAAGGTAGACTAGTTAGTGTTTATGGCTGCTACGTTGTCAACATGTTTTCGTCACCTAGTTTAAGTTTAATGTATTGAAGGTGTGTATCAATCTGTGTTGTTCTCCTATATAAAATTTCTGCTTTGTTCGTTGCGTATTTCTATGATATTGTTTATTTACATCTGCATGTGTGTGTGTGTGTGTGTGTGTGTGTGTGTTTGTGTGTGTTTGTGTGTGTTTGTGTGTGTTTGTGTGTGTTTGTGTGTGTGTGTGTGTGTGTTTGTGTGTGTGAGTGTGCGTGAGCGCATGTATGTGATGTGTGTGTGATGTGTGTATGTCTCATGCATTGTTGTTATTAATCGTTTTATGGACGATTACATGCAGCACTACTTAGTTGCAAATCAACAACTTTTACAGGTCACCTGTGCATGCTAAAAAATAAATAAAATTTATAAATAAATAAATAAAATTAAGATTATGGGTCCACACGTTGTACGTTTCACAAAGACATGCTCAAAAATAAGTTATTTTGGCTGTACCATCTAACCACCTAGATCCCACACAATCAATACACGATCCACCAAATTTTCTGCTTCTGTTTATGACCCCTGACTGTACAGAAAAGTCACACTCAAATAAATCGTTACATAACACATGACCTCTTGCACTTTGACCTCTGGGTGACCTGTGACTTGTGCTTCGGCAGGTGGAGGCAACACCGCGCCCTTCCGCAGCAGTTCCTCGACCATCTACTGGAAGTGTGACGTCGGCACGACAGTGAAGGAGAAACTCCGTGTGCCAGTCATCAATGCCACCCGTGAGAAGGCCCTGGTACTGGCGGCACAGATGGTGAGTGGCTATTCACGGCACGGTAGAGTTGTGGTTAAAGGGATACTCCAGGCAGGGAGAGGTTCGCAGTATTAACTTACATATGTATACGTATATTGGTTGTGCCTAGTAATTGTGCACAAAGATCGTTAATAAACAATTAGTTATAGTTTAATGGTATCAAAAACATGCTATCTTAGATTCAGGGCGCTGCCATCTTGAAACTTATGCGCTAGTGACGTAAGCCAAATCGTTTACGTCACTGGCGCAAGGATTGGCGGAATCTTCGCTAATAATTGTGATAGTGACGTAAGCAAGCCGCGACGTACTGGATACGTCAAGTACCATTGGACAGACGTAGGATGTTCGAACGTGCATGCACCAGTAATGTAAGCAGCTTACGTCACTGGCGCATAAGTCTCAAGATGGCAGCGCCTTCAATCCAACATGGAGTGTTTCCAGTACAACTATACTATAATTAATTGTTTATAAACGATCTGTGTGCACAATTACTATACACAACCAATATATTATACAGAAGTAAATAAATGCTATGAATCTCTCTCTGACTGGAGAATCCCTTTAAGGAAGCTCCAGGCGTTTATTGATCGAGCAACCGAGGAGTGTCAAATATAATATGTCGGTTCAGTCCTCTGGAACTATAGAATATCACTTGAATCTCCCACTTTAAAAATAACTACCAGGCGTGATATCGTCAAATGAACAATAAATACCAGGCTTGACATCATCAAATGGTTTGATTGTATTAAAGCAAAGGTGCCAACTCCTATTTATTTTTTCAATTAATATTGTGTTCTTATGACTTCAACATGCATGTTGTAGATTTACTGCCTGCCAGTTTGTGCTTAGTGTTTATTATAATGTTAAGCTCGGAACAATGTTTGCAATTTGAAAGATTCAGCCTGAAACACGTTAAAATGGTAAACAAAACATCAATCCAGTATAAACACAATTATTGGCAATAATGCAGAGGTGAGCAGATTAACAGCAACACCCTTTGATGTTTAACTTTCCCACATTCTAGACAGCAGACTTCCCATTACAAATTACTGCTCGGCCAGTTCTGGGCTGAGGAGCTGCCACCCTCCCTTTAATGCCAAACATTGTTCTCCCTGCAGGAGATGTCTGACCTGGAGAAAGAGCGAAGGAAACGAACCGACACACTCTCTAGTGGTGGACTTGTAACTAAGGCCCTCAAGAGGCTGTCTGCGGCCACTGAGGACTCGGACGCTATGGTGAGTGAAGCCTTTCTTTTCTTTCTCCTTTCTCCCAGATACTGGACGGGGCCCTTTGCAGGGTTGGACTGCGGTCTCATTTGTCGTGTTCAAGCTTGGCGTATTAGTGCATGTTATTTCTAAAGCACAGTGACGCAGTAGGCGGAGTTTCTGAATCTCAGTTGGTTCGAGTTCTATCCTACTTTATCGAACCTTGTGAACCTGGTAAATATTTTTTTTGAATAGTCGTAGCGCATTAATTGCAATGTGGCTGATATATTCCCGGAGAAATCAAGATGGTGTTCCATTACGAACTTCTGCCTGGGGAAAAGTGTAAGCGGCTCGCCTAGTGCTGAGGATGAGGTAGTGTGCTACATAACCATTTTTCTTTGGCTGTATCAGTCGCCACTTACTATGTGATCATTGTCGGAATCCGAGGCGTTAGATTCTTTTTCTTCTCTTCTCTCAGATACTGGACAGGGCCCTTTGCAAGGCGTTTAAAGTCCAACGAGAATTTATGAGTCCACTACACGTTACACATTTACCCCCTGTGTGGGATATTTTACGTCCCCTGGTATAGACACCAGATAGAAGGGACCACCAGCTTTTAGTGTCTTCCGAAAGACACAGGCAAATGTGGGGTGAACGAAATTACCTAAGTTTCAAAACGGTGGTAGGTGGGATTGAACCACTGTCCACTCAATTGACAGCCCGGCACTCTACCACGCAACCACCGCTCCACACTAAGCCTAAGATGACTATTTGTCTGTCATCTGTTTATACACCGTCTTCCATTTGAGTTTCTTTCATGCACCTTGTATGTAATCCCAGACATCCACCCAACCATCCTAAATATGCTCCAGAAATAAGAAAACATACATATCGGTAAGTAGGCATTCTAATTTGCAAATATAACAATAATGGGTTCTACTAATTGCTAGTGCCAAAACAATTGGGAAGTTAAAAACCACACTGCTAGTGCAGTAAATGGTATTGCCAATTCACCACTGGGAATACTAGAAGTGTAGTTTTACATTTTATTTGTTAACACCCTAATGGTCTAGTTACCAGACGGACCATATTGCATTTGTAAATAATTATTTTTAAATTAGAAATCATCCCAATTTCACATTATGACCTGTTAATCTCCTAACTCTTCCAGCTTAATGCTCATGTCACAGCTGTTTTTGCATGGCATTGCACCAGTTAACTTACTTACCAGCATATACAGATAAGGCAAGAAGATAGTCTGGTAACTTCGCCGGGTTTTGAATGTTATCCATGTGAGGGGCTAACAAGTGCTGCCACCTCATGGAGCTTGGGTATTCTTCTCTTCTCTTCTTCTCTCAGATACTGTACAGGGCCCTTTGCAGGGTGTTTAAAATCCATAAAAAATGTGTGAGTCCACTACAGGTTACACATTTACCCCCTGTGTGGGATCTTTGACTTCCCTGGCATAGACACCAGATAGAAGGGACCACCGGCTTTTAGTGTCTCTTATGAAAGACACAGGCAAATGTGGGGTGAATGAAATTGCTTAAGTTTCGAAACAGCAGCCCTCGATTGACAGTCTGGCGCGATCACCACTCACCACTGCCCCCCACCATTATTCGAGGCTAATGAAAGAATTAATTAAAGAATAATAATAACAATTGTAACACTTCTACAGTGCCTATGTCAACTTCAGAGGCACAACAAACAAAATCACTTGGGATAATCATAAACGGGGACATATAAAAGTCGTCATTGGAGCATGGAACCGCTGAAAATTTATGGTGGAAAAGCAATTTCAAACAAATATTTGTTCAGTGTTTTATGAAAGGTGGCTATTGTTTCAGAAGAGTTAATTGTAATAGAGAGTTGATTCCAAATTGTTGGCACAGCCACAGAGAAAGCACGTTTGCCAATATTCAGGTTAGTTTTAGGAACAAAAGATTTGATGATCTAAGTGTCCTTCAGATATCAGAGCAGGTAGCAGATTAATTAAGTATGTGAGTTGCTGAGTAGCAACAATTTGCCGGAAGTAGGTGTTTATGGATTACTTGTGATTATAACCTGATTGTGTGATATGTTTCTTTATAGGCACGCAGTGAAAAGGGCGTCAAATTTGAGGTGGAGATTGACAATAAGCAGTTCACGGCACCCAATAGCATCTACATCCCCAACCCAGTCTATCGCTCCTCCGTCGATAGCTCTGGCAGTGGCAATGGTAAGGCCCCCCTCTACACTACAATCCATCGAACTGTTATTGTAAGAAATGGGGTGACATGTCACAAATGATTGTGACTGTAACCATTTAATGACACGTCGCTGTAATCATATAGATATACTCAGTGTAACTTGCTTTATTCTATGATATCAGGGATATCAAAAGTCAAGCTCTTTTATTAGATAGTTTTTGTCTTGTCATATCCATTACGGGATTTTAGCTTGGAACTGTACAGTCATTCATAAGCATAGCATGGCAATATCTTCAGTAAGTGTGTTGTATGGTGTCATCGTTCATGTGAGAAAGTTTATAATTTCACTTGGCCTTTCTGATCCATACGGCTTCCTGTGTGTGTCATAATAATAAAAAGCAATATAATACAAGGCCTTATATATATATATATATATATATATATATATATATAAATATATATATATATATATAAGCCTAAAGGCAGCTTATGTCGACCAGTGCCTAGAGGACCGGCTTATGTAGACCAGACGTATTTTTTTATTTAATACATTTTCCAAAGATGTAAAACATTGTTTCTAATACTAATGTTTAACACATAATGAAAGTTCATCAAAATATTTCAATAAATAAGGTATATGCAAAAAAATCGGTCTACATAAAACCGCGTATGCACAGATGCCGATTTATGTAGACCGGAGCAACGCCGGAAGCTGCATATATTTATTTAGCCTTTTTTGCGGTAGACCGCTGAGTCTAGTATTTGATGGTACATGTTTGTACATTGTATTTAACAATTTTGTGAATGCTGTAAAATGAGTTGCCGAGTACCAACGGAAAAGCTAATATTCGAGGGATCTATCGGTTCGCAACAAAGACAAGATGCAAGTTTTACTAATTTACACATAATAATATACCCTTTTGCATCAGTATGAAGCATATCATACACTGAACACGAAACTCCAACCCTTCGTTCAGTATATACCGTAAATATAGATTTATAAGAACTTTGACCCGGTACACATAACCCGGCACACAATATACTCAAAAATATGCACGGTGCTGGAGAAAACATGCTCAAAATCACTTAAGATGTTATTCATTTAAAAATTAATTATGCACATTACTTCACTGTCATATGAACTGTGTGCACAAGCAATGGTACTGATCAATTCAATTGTGTTAGTTGTGAACTAACACGTCGAATCTCTATGTAGACCAGTTTTGGTCTACATAAAACAGCGGTCTACATAAGCCGGCCCTATATGCATAATCGGTCGACATAAGCTGCCTTTAGGAGTATATATATATATATATATATATATATATATATATATATATGCATATATATATACACACATATATATAAATATAATATATATATATATATATATATATATATATATATATATAATTATAGGTATATATATAGTATTATATACACATATATAATATAAATATATATATATACATATATATATATATATATATATATATATAGTATTATATATATATAGTATTATATACACAGATAAAATATGCATATACATGTATGTATATTATATATCTTATATTACAAATAATATTTTCTATTTTTATATGTCTATAACACAAATAGTATAACGAAAATTCTTTGAATTCACAGATGATTTTGTGGAGTTGCCGCTAACATTCGCGGGCCACACGGCCGGCCAGTATGGGTGCAACATCATCCTACGATCAAAGAACGATGTGCGAATCTTCCACATTGAATGCACCGTGATCCCAGAGGGCAGCGAGACTCAGATAGAGTTCACGTCTCCCGTGCATCAACCACTCACACAAGAGCTGCCGATTGTGAGTCGATCCTATAAACACACTGTAGTTGTTTAACATAACATAATGCAGTTTTGTTGCTTCATCTTGGGGAAGGATTCTTCAACATGCTCTCGTAATAATAATAATAACAATTGTAAAACTTCTGTAGCACATATGTCTAGTGTGAGCATCTTTATCAAAGGGTACCACACCATAATTTAGAAAATAATTGATAAATTTGGCATGGCTTTTCAGATTCTCTGCACCTCATGAACACACTTTAACATTTTAAGTCTGATTTTCAAAATCTTTTAAAACATCTTTAAACTACTTGTATGGGTTTTATAATGAATTTATTTTAACCATAATTATGGTTTCTTCAAATTATTTTAATATTTTACTTTATTATTCTATTTTATCATTCAGTTATTATTTTATTTTATCTACTAATTTATTGCGGATAAGTTTAAGTTATACACTAGGAATTTTTTAAGCTTTATTTATTTATCTATTTATTGTCATTTACCATTTTGTTTTACATGTAAGCTTAATTTATTACTTACATTTCAGATATTTATGTTTTCAAAATAATGTATTTTATGAGCCTCTGAATGGAAGTATGTTCAAGATATACAGCGCATTATAAATAAAATTATTATTAAATGTTGGACTGGATACAATTGCCGTGGAGTGACCACTGTTTGTGTGTTCTGTCCAGGTGAATCAGTCGAGCCACGACTGGCCCATGCAGGTGTCAATAGACGGCACAGGCTTCGTTGGACCAGATCTCTTCACGGCCAAGGCCTTCCAGACAACCAACTACCAGCTCATGTTCAGGCCCCAGCACGAGGGCCTTGTGAAGGTAGGCCTATCCCACTTCTGACACCAATGTGTAAAATGAATCATGCAAGTCAGACTATCATATATCCTACTTCTGACACCAATGTGTAAAATTAATCATGCAAGTCAGACTATCCGATATCCCACTTCTGACACCAATGTGTAAAATGCATCATGCAGGTCAGAATTTCCTATATCCTACTTGTGACACCAATGTGTAAAATGAATCATGCAAGTCAGACTATCCTATATCCCACTTCTGACACCAATGTGTAGAATGAATCATGCAAGTCAGACTTTCCTATATCCTCCTTCTGACACCAATGTGTAAAATGAATCACGCAAGTCAGACTTTCCTATATCCTACTTCTGACACCAATGTGTAAAATGAATCATGTAAGTCAGACTTTCCTATAGCCTACTTCTGACACCAATGTATAGAATGGGAGTCATGTGCAGGTAGGCCTACCCCACTTCTGACACCAATGTGTAAAATGAATCATGCAAGTCAAATTATCCTACATCCTACTTCTGACACCAATGTGTAAAATGACAATGTTGAGTTCACTTTCTAAGCTTTCCAGGAATGAATTGCCAACTTTTGACTGTCTTTCAGTGTATACATGAACAGGTTTTCAGAGTGTCAGCAACAAATGTGGGGTTTCCATAGAAACTGAATATTTTGCTTTGCTTCCCAGGGCCGCATTATCTTGACCAACACACTGGACGGCATCGACCACACCTTCCACCTGGTGGGAAAAGGGGAGAAACCATTGCCACTCGACAGTGTTGTCTTCGACTGTCGGGTCAAAGAAACGTAAGCATCGTGTTTTGTTTAACAACGCTCAATTTTAGAGGTGCCTCAAAACTCAGCTATAATATTTTTATTTACTTATTTTAAGCTGGAAAATGATTTTCGTCAGTTTTGAAAATGGTTATTTATATAACGTTTTATCAATTCCATCATGAACTGTATAATATTTTACCACAAACCAGTGTTATCATTCCAAACAAATTTCATAATTACACAACTTGCAATGTTCTACATACTTCCAAGTTTCGACCACCGTCGGCCGCCTTCTTCAGGAGGTGAATGGTCAGTGGAAACGTAGAAGTAAGTAGAACATTGCTAGTTGTGTAATTATGAAATATGTTTGGAGTAATATACTGCCAACTTGATGAACATTTTCACGAAAACAGTGTTATCATGTTTTTGCTATCAAATACACAATCCATAAAGTTTTAAGTATTCTGTGAACCACACATCGAAACTAAAGTCAGTGTCAAATTATTCACTCTGCTAATATGGTTCTGTTGAAAATGATTTTTAGTACCACTTTTATGTGTCTTCGTACATTGATGTGCTAACTACGATGAAGTATATTGTTCACAGTTGAATTGGGAGTGATTTGTTTGCACAGGGTCAAGCGGAGATTGCAAATTCCTAACGACATGAAGCGGAAGCTGTTCTTCGAGGTATTTATTATTTACTTAATTTGGTTACCTATTTCGTTTATCGAGTTACACCCAACATAAAACGTGTGCAGAAACTTGTCAATAATTTTTTTCTCTTGAGTAGAAATACATTGTGAAATTGAACAAACATTACAAATAATAAGTTAGCATTTAATTGTTAGCGAAGTATTCATCACGAATACACAAATAGCAAATCATTAATTTGTGGAGCCCAACTGAAACAGTTAAGTGCACCATTAGTTTGCTTACTTGACATAATTACAACTGACATTCGGTACATGATCTAAAACCTGTTAAGGCTGGACTTAGTATGACAGTGTGCAATGGGATAATGATTGTTAGGTTTTATTTATTTAAATACAAAAAGACGTGTTAAATGTATATATATACATATATATATATATATATATATATATATATATATATATATATAGGTATATAGGTATGAGTGTGTAATATATAATCATGTTTTATAATTCCATATATGCAAGCTTTACAACAGGCGGATATGATATTTTACAATAAATAATTTACCTTTGACCTACTTGACAATGACCTTTGACCTCTGTGGCCCTGCAGGTGGAGTGTGACATCGAGTGTCTGAGTGGACCGGACTCCATCCTGGTGCTGGCGGGGCAGACAGGTATCTACGAAATCTCCGTCACCCCGCTACGGAGGGGTACCTACAACGGGGTGCTTGCCTTTGTCGCACGCCAGGGCCCAAAGACGTGAGTCCTCTTTATGTATACCTCTTCTTCACCCACATTGGTTTGAACTTTTTTACAGTGAAAAAATCAGTTCTTATATAGCGCAGTAACTTGTTAACAGGATTGCTCATGGCAGTTAACATGATTGTACAGGGCAGTTAACAGGATTGTTCAGGGTAGTTAACAGGATTGTACAGGGCAGTTAACATGATTGTTCAGGGCAGTTAATATGATTGTACAGGGCAGTTAACATGATTGTTCAGGGTAGTTAACATGATTGTACAGGGCAGTTAACATGACTGTTCAGGGCAGTTAACATGATTGTTCAGGGCAGTTAACATGATTGTTCAGGGCAGTTAACATGATTGTTCAGGGCAGTTAACATGATTGTTCAGGGCAGTTAACAGGATTGCACAGGGTAGTTAACATGATTGTTCAGGGCAGTTAACATGATTGTTCAGGGCAGTTAACAGGATTGCACAGGGCAGTTAACATGATTGTTCAGGGCAATTAACATGATTGTTCAGGGCAGTTAACATGATTGTACAGGGCAGTTAACATGATTGTTCAGGGCAGTTAACATGATTGTTCAGGGCTGTTAACATGATTGTTCAGGGCAGTTAACATGATTGTACAGGGCAGTTAACATGATTGTACAGGGTAGTTAACATGATTGCACAGGGTAGTTAACATGATTGTTCAGGGTAGTTAACATGATTGTACAGGGCAGTTAACATGATTATTCAGGGCAGTTAACATGATTGCACAGGGCAGTTAACATGATTGTTCAGGGTAGTTAACATGATTGTACAGGGCAGTTAACATGATTGTTCAGGGCAATTAACGACAACAGTGTGACAATGGTCTAGAGTTGTTGTTGTTGTCACAATTCAGTTGGACATATTATTATAGCATGATCAGTAGTAACGATGTTGTTGTCACAGCACGGTTGACAGTGATGATGTTGTTGTCACAGCACGGTTGACAGTGATGATGATGTTGTCATAGCATGGTTGACAGTGATGATGATGTTGTCATAGCATGGTTGGCAGTGATGATGATGTTGTCACAGCATGGTTGGCAGTGATGATGATGTTGTCACAGCATGGTTGGCAGTGATGATGATGTTGTCATAGCATGGTTGACAGTGATGATGATGTTGTCATAGCATGGATGGCAGTGATGATGATGTTGTCACAGCATGGTTGACAGTGATGATGATGTTGTCATAGCATGGTTGACAGTGATGATGATGTTGTCACAGCATGGTTGACAGTGATGATGATGTTGTCACAGCATGGTTGACAGTGATGATGATGTTGTCACAGCATGGATGACAGTGATGATGATGTTGTCATAGCATGGTTGACAGTGATGATGATGTTGTCACAGCATGGTTGGCAGTGATGATGATGTTGTCATAGCATGGTTGACAGTGATGATGATGTTGTCACAGCATGGTTGACAGTGATGATGATGTTGTCACAGCATGGTTGGCAGTGATGATGATGTTGTCACAGCATGGTTGACAGTGATGATGATGTTGTCACAGCATGGTTGACAGTGATGATGATGTTGTCACAGCATGGTTGACAGTGATGATGATGTTGTCATAGCATGGTTGACAGTGATGATGATGTTGTCACAGCATGGTTGGCAGTGATGATGATGTTGTCATAGCATGGTTGACAGTGATGATGATGTTGTCACAGCATGGTTGACAGTGATGATGATGTTGTCACAGCATGGTTGGCAG
>OZ024861.1:49636512-49654012 GCA_964017155.1 Oasisia sp. SBJ-2009
TAAAGACAATAATAGCTTTTTATTACATTTATTGTTTCTGAGAGACAATGTTCAATTAGGGATTGATTATTGTCAAAATGTGAACATACATTTGATCCTCCAATTGCTGTGAAGAATTATATAGAGATTATTGTTTACATACCTGTAACTGTGGAAGTTAAAAAAGCAAATTTAGTTTTTGACATACAGAACGTTGTTCACAGTTTGAAATTAATCACTGTTGGATATTGGGTCCCTTTTTAAAAACAATTTATTAGTTTGTGTTGGTGTAACTTTGTACATATATGAACATGTTTATGTTGACTTATGATTTTGTTGTTTAAACTGTAGCACAACCTGTACACAGATTTTCACGTGTAACATTGTGTTGTTCATCGTTATGTATGTTATTTTGTGTTTTTGTTTGTGTTTGTTTGTTGGCTGAAATCGGCCATATTTCTGCCAACAGCAACACTAAATGTTTTGACTGAAAGTTATGTATTAATTTTGTTGAAGAACTTTTGTAAATTGGATCACTTCTCAATAACACAACAATAATATATATGTATACATTTGCTATTATTTTACAAAACTGTATAAAGAGATTAATTGTAAAAAGGTTTGTGATAGATTGGGAATGTATAAGTTTAGGTATAATAATTGTTCTGATATCATGTGATCTTTAATTAAAAGTTATATATATATATATATATATATATATATATATATATATATTATATATAATGCTGAACAAAATTAAAGGTGATTATATACAAGTTTTTAAGTTTTGAAATTCATACGCAAACTTCTCCAGTAGTGGGCAATACAGGATTTATAGTCGCCACATAATCTATACCACTATATATGTAGGAATACACACACATTAACACACACACATGCAAATGCATAGGCTCAGGCACACATACACACACACACACACACACACACACACACACACACACACACACACACACACACACACTGTGTGCTTGGCACATACATATGTCACTTTACATATATCTTAACATATTTAATGTACAATAACAGATTTCAATTTACAGAAATTCGCTAGAAAAACTAACAAACCTAGAAGACACACTACTTGCTGTCACACACTCACTGTGCCCTTGTGTATGTGCTTTGTGCTTCAGCTGGGAGAGTGGGTGTTCCTGGCGTCGGGCATAGGGCGTCTACCTGAGGAGCAGGATGCAGTGAGCGTGACAGCCCCGGCAGCGACCAACTCCACCCTCATCATCCCCTTCCGTAACCCCACCGACACCACCATCAAGGTGAACGTGAAGCTCACCTCTCTGCTGAGTCTACCTGCCACGCCCTCCCTCGTTATCACCGGTAAGAACCTGGACGTTTACATGAGTTTTTACGCTACCTGAGGGACGCTTGAGCCGATTGCTCATCCGTCTTCCTTCTGGCGTTCACCATAATATCTGGTAGGCAAATGTTGGGGGGAAACCATGAAGCATAACCCAGTAAATTCAGGCATGGTCACTGGAATTTGCTTCAAGCGTTCCCTTTGGTAATGAAGTCGGCCATTTTGTTGCCCAAGATCGTCCTAATGCATTATGAGTGGCGTGCATCGAGTTTGTTTTTCTGGCTTGAATTTATATGCTATACATATACAGTAAAACACATTTGTAATTGCAACATTAATTTTTCTGTAATAAAATATGCTATTGAATAAAACAATAATTAATTAATCCATCCATTTATTCATCCATCCATCCATCCATCCATCCATCCATCCATCCATCCATCCATCCACCCACCCACCCACCCACCCACCAATTCATCCACAGTGGCTCATGGGTAGAGCTCCGCACTCTCGACTAAGAGAACCCGGGTTCGAATCCTGTGCTGCAGTGTTAAAACCGTGGGCAAGTTTGTTTTCTCTATATTGCACCAGTTCACTCAGCTGTATGAATGCATACCTGGCTGTAGACAGTGGTGGATATTTGTACAAGCAGCCATTAATTGCAGCATGGCTGGATGCTTTCCAGAGAAGTTGAGATTGCGTTTGAATGAATAGGTCTGCCATGGAATTTAAGTGTAAAGCGTTTTGAGGAATCCTGAGAACTGGATATGCGCTATATAAATACTTACCTTTACCTTTCATGATTTGCTTAATTATATTTGTTGTTAAGATTTCTTGGAAAGAGCCATTTTCGTGGAAAAGCTGACATCAAAATTCCTGTTCTAACCACCTTTACGCTGCAGGTGCAGTTGTAGTTATATTATAACGAAATCTTGTAGGCAGTTTTAACATATATCATATCTTAAAATCAATTCAAGGCATCGTTTAATATATGTTTGATGAATCATAACATTTTGTAAAAGGGCTTTACGATGTGTTTGTAGAATCGGAAGAGTCATTGCAAGGTAAACAATGTCAGTTGATGGTTAGAAATATAGATCATTTAATGCTTTGTGCATATTTAAGCATTTATTTTACACGTGGATATGTTTGATAAGTTATAAGTTTTGTAAGTTATTTTTGTGTAGTGAAAAGTCTTGTTGGACCAACTAATTTACCAAAACGTGATTGTTCACATATGTTTCATCAGCAGAAACTATTGTTTTTTCATCCATACTCCACATGTAGGCACAAATTATTAGGCATTGACAAACATTTGTAAGTATCTTTGTCCTACATTTGTTCTGTTAAAAATGGAGGTTATCCATTTGTTGTCAAAATGATGCTTAGACTTGACATGTCTTTTAACTGGATGGTGTTGATCAAATTGTGAGTGCTATAGTCAATAAAATGTGGTTCTTCAATATATGACAATAGTTGGTTCATCAAGATGTTATTTAAGGCAAATTTTGTGCTCTTGCTATTGACGGTTTTTTTTAAGCACTGTGTCACATGTCGACTGGATTCACCAGAGGTTTGGGCAGCCATCTTTATGAGTTGCCTACTTGCTTTGTTCATGTCTTTAAGATTAATTTGTTTGCTACATGCAGATTTGATTTTGCAGATTATCGATTTGTTGGTATTTATTGTTATGATGTATTATAATGAATCTGTGCGTGTGTGTGTATGTGTGTGCGTGCGTGCGTGCGTGCGTGCGTGCGTGCGTGCGTGCGTTCGTGCATGTGTGTGTGTGCACTTGTGCATGTGAGAATGTGTGAGTGTGAGGATGCATGTGGTGTGTGTGTGTGTGTGTGTGTGTGTGTGAGTGAGTGTGTGTGTGTGTGTGTGTGTGAGTGAGTGTGTGTGTGTGTGTGTGTGTGTGTGTGAGTGAGTGTGTGTGTGTGTGTGTGTGTGTGTGTGTGTGTGTGTGAGTGAGTGTGTGTGTGTGTGTGTGTGTGTGTGAGTGAGTGAGTGTGTGTGTGTGTGTGTGTGTGTGTGTGTGTGTGTGTGTGTGTGTATACATGTGTACATGTATGTGCATGTACTTGTTTGTGTATGCATGCATGTACATGTGACAGAAGCAGACAGAAATGGATGTAGAGAGAGGGGAGAGTCCAGTGACGGTAATAAATGAAAGAGGTGAGAGAAAGGGAGGTGAGGAAGAGGAAAAACAAAAATTGGGAGAGGATGTGGGTGGGAAAGAGATCAGATTAGGAAGAAGAGCTCGCAGAACTAAGTGGGACGTTAACGAAGAAATCACTAAAAACGATTAACCATGAACACTTAAAGCATACGTACATAATTATATTAAACCTACAGTAGCTAATAATTAATAGCTAATCAATGTAAAAGAACTGACAACCACACAGCTGTCTTCATCACGAACAGTGTGACACTCATGTCATCCATCACAGCGCCCCCTGATTGTCATATGTCACATAGCCGATGTTTGTCTTCAGTCGACACGAAGACCGAGTCGGACATGATAGAAGAAGAGGAGACGACCTCGCCGTTCTCTCTCCTCATGAAGCAAACCGAGGACATTGAGATTGGGCCGAAGTCGACCCTCGACATCCCCATCTCCTTCAGCCCAGACAACATGTCAAAGAAGGAGGCGATTGTGACGATAGCCATCCGCCGGAGAGACGGCACCAACTGGCAGTACGAGTTCGACAACAAGAACGTGTAAGTGTTTATTGTATTATAATTAACTTACTTTGGAGCTTAATGTCAAAGATGAGTACGACGCTTCGATCCGTCAGCTACGGACCTTGCCCATGTACTGGTGTCACGTGTGTTGCCTCAGATTTCAGTGAGATAATTTTGAAATTACCCCACTGAAATCTGAGGCAACACACGTGACACCAGTATGTGAACAAGGTCCGTAGCTGACGGATCGAAACATCGTACTCATCTTTGACATTAAGCTCCAAAGTAAGTTAATTATACTACAATAAATCATTCTCGGAGCCATGAACAATATATTCACTAAAGAACATTATTGTAAGTGTAAGTGTTGTCTGACAACACGAACTCGCACGTGTTGTTTGACAAGAATTTGTAAATGTTGTTTGACAACAAGAACTTGTAAGTGTTGTCTGACATCAAGAACTTGTAAGTATTGTTTGACAAGAATTTGTAAATGTTGTTTGACAACAAGAGCTTGTAAGTGTTCCTCTCACAGGAGTCACCACTGTGTACACTAAAGAGGTACTGTTAACCCTTTCTTCTCCAACTGCCTGCAAACATCTCGACACCAGCTAACCACTTGATCCGTCTTTCAGGTTTGACAGTGGCGTCATCTGCTGGATATTTATTTAACTTGATTCACTGGATTTGTTAGTGTGTCTACGGATATTTGTCATGTGGCTTCATACTGGAAGTTTTAAATGAGCACTCTTGGAAAATATCAACTGGCAAAGACTATGCAGCGGTAGAAACTAAATAATTTTGATCCACTAGCCTGTGGGGACTAGTAGCCTTAATATGTTTCTCGTGCGCATGAAAAAATCATGAGTCCCCAATTTGTAATAATAATAATTTTTATTTGGAAAGCGCTGTATATCCAGAAAAATGTCCACTCAGAGGTGCATAAAATACATTGTAACACATACATATTTAAAATATTCATAATCATTTTAAACTTGCACATAAAGACAAAATGTTAAATGACAATAAATAGATAATTAAATAAAGCTTCTAAAAATCCTAGTTCATAAGCTAAACTTATCAGCAATAAATAGATAAATAAAATTAATACATAATAAAATATATTAATAACTTAATAATAATAAAGTACGTAAATAAAATGCAAAACTATAATTACAGTTAAAATAAATTCATTATAAAATACCCTACAAGTAGTTTACAAATGCAGCCTTAACAATTGTGATGAATATTGCCGAATTCTGAACTTTTATGCAAATTTGTCTGTCTTCAGGAATGCGGCCAATCAGCAGATAGACGGCGGGGTCCAGCAGATCACTTGGACCTACCCGATCCGGGCGTTCCCGGAGGTGAAGCCCCCTACTGGCGTGCCCCCTGTGGAGGTACGGTGTCAGGCACGTATGCGTATGGAGGAGAGACTAGAGGTGCTTCTCGCTGGCCTCGTGCCAAGCTCTGCCGGGCTGAAGCGAGGCTCGAAACCAAAACCATCTACTGGCAGCCTCGACAAACCCGACACGCCCGAGAAGGTCGTCATCGGAGAATGTAAGTTCATTTAAAATGTCTGTCTGAGTGTCTGTTTACGTGCATCTAAATTGTGGAATTACCGTCACATTGTATTAAATCACCTGAAAGTTAAGCTGTGGTAAACATGTTGAAGATGTATTTACTGAAAGTTTGGAGAAGATGGAGTTGATGTGGGTGGAGAACGTGGTGAGAAAACAATTTATGACAGGAATGCCAAAAGAGAACAACAATTTGTTAGAATTTGTTATTTCACTAAAATTCTTCATCCTACCCTTATTCATGTACGGGACTGATGAAGTTGTGTTTTGACTATTATCTGTGTGTTTTGTTTATTATCAGCGTTGTCTGGGGCCCCAGCATTCACGTATGAGATCATCTATCCGAATGACGACGTGAAAGGTGACCTGTCACCTGCTGTGGCCTTGACCTACGTACGTCACCTGCGAGACAGGATCACTGGCCTGGTCATGCTCGTCTTCAACATTATCTTTTCACCGTACAAGATGATGAAGTAAGAAACTAATCACACTGGCAAGTGCCAAGGCACGAACGTAATTGTAAATGCTGTGAATCTTCTCCTTCTATCTCAGTCTGCGTCATATAGACTCATTTGAACTTTTTAAATCGAATTTAAAGACACATCTTTTTAAGGCCGCTTTTATAAATTAGTTGCAGGTTTTTTGTCACAATGAATTTATTTTAACCGTAATTATAGTTTCCCAAACTATTTTAGTGTATTGTTTTAATATCTCAATAATATATATATATATATGTATTTTTAATTAATTACTTATTTTATATATTTATTTATTATATTTAATATATTGTATTTATTATATTTAATTAATTATTTATTATCATTTAAACAACTTGACTTTTTAATTGATTAGTCATATTTTATACACTTATATGTTACAAGTGTTGTATGTACGTGCCTCTGAGCAGAAACGTTTTTTGGACATACAGCGCTTTACAAATAAAAATTATTATTATTATTGTACTTGCAAATTCCAGGCTACTATATTAATTATTCTTGCAAGTGCTAAAACAATAGCAAATGCCAAGACACTAAATGAATTCCACATGCACATGTCAACACATTAAATTTATTGTATATGCAAGTGCAAAGACACTAAATTAAATGTACTTGCAATCCGAAGATACTAAATTAAGTCTACTCACCAGTGTGAAGATACTTTGCAAATTATACTTGTTTGTATAGACACTAAATCAAATATATTTGCAAGGGCCAACACAAAATATTAAATATAACTGCTAGTGCCAAGACACTAAATATAGTGTCGTCGCTAGTGCTAAGAAACCAAATTACTTATGACCTTGATATACTGGACATTTGTGTACGCATCATCTTGACACAATAACTGAAACAGTTAACAAGATTTAACAAGATTGCCACCTAGAGAATCAACTCTAGATGGCAGGTGGACAAGGAAGCCCTTTGGCTTATCGAGAGTCCAACCTATCTAACTAAATGTACCCCGCCCTTCTCAGGTATATGTCGATTTTTTTTTAAACATATTAACACTACTAGCACCTACACAATCAGCCGATAATCTGTTCCATTCATTTACTGTTCTTTGTGAAAATTAAAATGTTCTAATATCTAGTCTACACTGGTTCTTTGCTAATGTAACTTCATGTCCTCTAGTCCTTCTCTCTTAACCAAGAAATTAATATTTCTGTAAAATGCATGAATACGTCCTAGAGAATTTAAGATGTGACTCATTAAAACAAATGTGTCAGACAGTAAAGTCTTAAGCACTTGGAGCAGTTCTAAAAAAATGTATGCTGTGTTATACAAGTCTTTACATTGTAAAGTTATAATAACAAGAATGAGATGACCTTTAATTTGTGAAAAAGTACCATAATGCATTCTGGGATGTAGAGACCTTCTTCTTCTCGTTCCATATACTGGACTGGGCCCGTTCAGGGTGTTAAAAGTCCAATCGAA
Source organism: Oasisia sp. SBJ-2009 (assembly GCA_964017155.1). Taxonomy (NCBI): domain Eukaryota; kingdom Metazoa; phylum Annelida; class Polychaeta; order Sabellida; family Siboglinidae; genus Oasisia; species Oasisia sp. SBJ-2009. The sequence goes on from OZ024861.1 coordinate 49,644,024, forward strand.
GCTTGTGCGCTTGGGGGGATGTGCTCTCTTAAAACAGTTAATATAAAAACAACATTTATATTAACTAATTAAAATGTTAATAAAGTTATTCTATGGACCTCTGGTGATACAGAAATGTATTATTAAGATTATAGTCTTATGTACGACTTGTACGTTTGCTATTGCAGCCACCATGTGGAGCTACTGGTACAGTCGGCCCTTGGCGGTCAGTGGCGCTTCCCCCTCCAGTTCGTGGCAACGGAGGCAGTGCCGGACGACACCATCATCATAGAGGCAGCCGGACTCAACAAGGAGTCGTCAGTCGGCTTCCGACTCACCAGTCAGACCAGGTATTGACTGACTGATCGACTGCTTCCTTCTCCTTGATGCTGTGTCATTTGTAGCAAATCTATCATCTAAACAGTGTGTTTGATGACGTGCTAATGTCGCACTTGCTCTTGTCTGCGACTACCAATTGAAGACATTTTCTCCAAATTGTCACTCACGTCCTGTCGCAGTTTTACTGTGGTGTTGAAGGATAATGTATAATTTGTAGGAAGTGATATATCTATGTCTGTCTAACTGTTCAAGTGTCTTAAGACGCACCTTTCTAAGACAGCATTAGACGATTAGTTATAAATAATTCATTATAATTGTTACACATCAGTTTCTTTTTTGTTATATTTTAGTATCAGGAATATCTGCTCCGTATTTGGCTGATACTTTATACAAATGTACATTTTAATTGTATGTATATATATATATATATATATATATATATATGTATATATATATATATATATATATATATATATATAAGTGTAATTAAAATGTACATTTATATAAATTTATATATATATATATATATAAATATATATATATATATATAATTAAAATGTACATTGGTATAAAGTATCAGCCAAATACTGAGCAGACATTACTGAATAAAACTTCTATAAATATATAAATTCAAAATAATAATTATTGTTCTACTATAATGATTATATTTTAACAATGTTGTATTTTAAGGCCACAAAACAGGTTTGTATATGTAACTACATAAATAGAATGTGTCGTCACTGTTCCACAGCCACCCTGTGCCGTACGCAGCCTTCTTCGTGGAGGGCAGTGACAGTGACTTCCGCGTGACGCCGCAGTCAGGGGAGCTGCTCCCTGTGTCCTCCAACGGCTCCCTCGTCACCGTCTCCTTCGTGCCCCACAAGTACGGCAAGATGCCTCGCGCCAAGCTCGTCATACAGGTGAGTTATTAATTGACAGTGAATGGACTTCCCTATTTACTTATGAACATTACTGGCTTTGAAGTGTAATCTTTTAGCTATTTATTCAATTGATCTATTTTATACTATTTTAACGAGTTGTAATTTTTTAGTCATGTTTGTATGTTCCATTTAGAATAATCTATTTTGCTAAATATTTATATTTTGTTATGCTTTAATTTACCTAAATGTATATATTCATATTAGAGAACATTTACAATTTTACTATCCAATATTTGTGATCAACTATAGGAATATGTTCTTATTGTACTATTCAGCCGCTTTGGCTGCCAGTAAAGTGAATAAACTTTATTACAAACTTTATTATTATTATATTTTTATTTTATTAAAGTTTATTTCAGACAAGACGTTGTCCATATATATACATAAAATACAATAAAAAAATATGAAAAGTACAATACATATAATACAATCAAAGCAATGATGTGATCAACGTAAAAATATAAGTGTAAAGTTAAAAAACATTATGACTAAATATATCAGGAAATTAATTAAATAAGTTGTAAAAATTAATATTAAACATTTTATTTAAAAAAATACAATACAATTGTCATGTGTATAATAGGGACCTCCAGTATGTGTACATACAGCTCTTAAAATGAATATTAGTATGGAGGTAATTAATAAAAAGAAGATTATCCGACTGATAAAGACGACATAAAAGACTAAATATGGATGAACGTATGCGTTCATTAAAAGATATAATGTAGTTGGTGGCAAACATAAAACTTGCACTACATCTTGAGGGTAAGTTACACAACTTGTTACACCTGAGACATGGTCAAAAGGTAAACAAAACATCCAGTTTCAAAACAAAATTGAAAAATACCCTTCAAGCCCTCTCATCGACTCGACCAGCATATCTGAATTCAACGCTCTCGCCAGCAAGAAGTTCCACACAACTACGATCAATCAGTAGTAACCCTCTTTACATTCCTCGGATGAAAACAAAAGCTGGAACCCGAGTTATCTCTGTTGCTGCACCAATCTGTGGAATTCAATTCCTGCCTGTGTTAAATTAGAAGGAACTATAGTTTCATTTTCCTGCGTCTAAAAACCTATCTCTTAAATGCTGCCTATACTACTCAGCTCTCTAGCCCCTTCAGCCATCCACTGATGACTCGCGCATTGTTATACGATTATGAGATTGCTTAATCCCTTGGTTTTGTCGCGCCACTGAGCTTGATCTTCAAGGATATTGGCTAATAAGAAGTCTTTATTATAATTATAATGGCAATAATGCAAAGGCAAGCAGAGATAACCGCAATGTTAACTTTCCCATGCTCTAGACAGCAGACTTCTCGTTACAAATTACTTCTGTGCCAATTCTGGGAGGGGAGCTGGCAGCCTCCGTTTAGTAGTAAAAATACTTAAATAATTGCATTCAAATGCATTATCATGCATTTGTTAACAAGTTTGATTTTAAGGCATGTGTGTGTTACACGTATGTAGACCAACAGCATAGCTTTATCATAGAGACCCGTCCACCCATCATTTGGACGGGTAAAAACGAATATGGACGGGCAGAAATATGGGTGGACGGGTGAAAACATGAAGGAGCAAAACAAAGGTCTTCCAAAACCATACATTATTGTTAGCTAGGCCTTGAAAGTGAGTGTAAATGGTGTCATATGTGTGTTTGTAGCCCATTTCAGGTCATCAGGCACATTTGAAAGTTTGTAAACTAGCTTAACAGTTAACATCCATGTGTCCACCAAAACATGTGTGACTGGCAATAATTTTATCCTGCATAAAGCCCTGACTAACAGCCAACTTTTTACGTACAGACAATGGACATGCAGTGGACATACAACATCCAGGGGGCGTTACCCAGCTACACCCCCCCAACCTACACCCCGAAGGCGGGCCCACACCCCGACCCGAGGAAACGACACCACATCAACTTTGTCAGGCAGAACCTCCACGTTGTTACCACGGCGACGTCATCTCCACTCAAAGGTGGTCCAGTGGTCAGACGGACCAAGTACAGGGTGACCGCCCAGCCCACTCAAACACAAACAGCGGTCATCTGAAGCACTGGTCAGTCGACCTCTGCACAATAAACGGAATCATGAGTCAGGGCTGTGTGTGTGATTGTATCCGCTGTAAATATTACAATTCGATGTTTTGGTCAGTTTGATGATGGTGATATAATGTGTTTATTGACTGGTCGTTAGTGTGGCATGTTGAGGTTCGGTTTGCACAAAAATAAACATATCAGTACTGTGACAGCGGGTTTTAATGCTCAATAGTATGCAGCTCTGTTTTCTATTCGTGTAATTAGACAAAGATGTCGTAAGATGAACGTTTCTAGAAATACGAGATATTGTGCAACTCAACAGACATGATGCCCTCATTTGACTTATGTTATAATCTTTTTTTTAAATGGCGTACTGGAACAGAACATTCTCGGGCTATCATAATGATGTTGTCGGCTTTGTAGACAGCTATAAATGTTTAACAGGTGTTACTTAATGTAACAGTGTCCTCAGTTTGAGTAACAACTTTGCTTTCATTGATGGAAAATAATATTTACTAAACATTATATTGATTGTGAGTCTTGAGTAAAGCAAATATTATCAGAATGTTTTTAAACTTCTATATGTTGTATCATTGCTAAGCTATGTCAATAACTGCCTAGCAGTTGTTATCTTACATTTCCAGTTCACACGTGCTGACTTTGCAGTGTCATGAAGCTACTTGGATTATTCAGTTGTTTCATTTATGTTTTTTACTCTTGTGCATTTCTTATATGGGCATAATCATATCAATTTATGTTACTGCACGATAAACCTAATGCAGTTTTCTCACCTTGTAGAATATTGTATTTACATGTAGATCTACAGCAGTATTTTCATTGCTCTTACGGCTGCAGTTCTGGCCAAATATATCCATCTACAGTGAACAGGACACATGGGATGTAAACGTAAAGTATACAGTAAAATTACAATGAATATTGTAAAGCTGTAATGACAAGAATTTTCTGCTGTCATCCAGTATTATAAATATTGATCTAGTACAATCTCAGTCAACATATCGAGGCAATGGATGCATGCACCATGTGTATTATATAGTTCCACATTTTATTTATACACTTGCATTAAAATGTACAATTTGTGTCTTCAAATGTTGTATTACATGTGTTGACGTTATTGCATTATCACAGCGCAGTCCCTAGGACCTGTAAGACTTGTTTATTGATGGTCCTTGGTCCCTTCCTGGTCCACTTCCCATCTGGAGTTTCTACTCTTGATGGCAGTGTTGTTCTGTAAAATGTAAGCGCCCTAAAACGTCATTTCGCCCGTTTACTCACAGTTTGAAACCAGTAGTTTAGCTTTGTCTACGTATAGACGTGTTGCAATCTTCTGGAAGCCAAATTATCCTGTGTCAGTGGACGTTTGCGTGTAGCCATGGATGGGCATGTCAACAGAAAGAGTGGCGATGCACATTGCATTCTCTGCAAACACCCAGTCATGGATGAGCTCGCTAAACTTCATACAGTCCACAAATTGCTTCATTTTTGGCATAGTTGCAGCCCTTTGTAAGTTGGTACCTAAAACAAATCGTCACGAACAAAACGATGTGCAGGTGCCTACTGAAAAACGTTATAATATGGGTAGTTATTGGTTTATTGTAATAGTTTTCTGAACACAAAATCAGGATTATGTGTGATGTAAGCTTTTTGCAATTTCTGTGGACTGAGTATTATTTCTATTTATTGCGAGTTTGTTTCATAACAACTTTTGTTGTTTTTTTGTAGTTTTTCCTGTACACATTACACCCCCACCTTCCAGTTACATGTATGCATATAATAATGGTAGCAAAAAAATTAATATTTTTCTTTCTACGTATTTAATGATATTTTCTTTTAATATATGAAGAAATATTAAGACTCAATCCCTTTTTAATTATTTGTTATAATGAATAAGATATCATGTTTTCATTCTGTACATGACGTTTTTTCTCAAAATGTCGTTATTACTCTTTATTGTGTTTTATATTCTTTACCACATGTTCTAACGCCCGATACTCATTTTCGAGGGGCATAGACTATGAAATGACAAGGTGACATGTAAATGTTGGGGTAACAAACAATACTGGTTTTATTTGTGGTATCGTAACCCGTAAATACAACCACTTTTGGCAACAGCAACATAAAATTGCAATAACGCCATAATTATCATGGGAACAAAATATAACATACACTGCAGTATATTTGCCAGTGGCACATTATCGTTCAAACATCTTATTTTTAACCTGGCGATAGTCCAGAACATACCGTTCTGTACGTGACGTTTTCGTTCTGTACGCGACTGCTTTCGTAATTCAAACATACCGAAATTTATTTAAAATCTTAAAAACAATTAACAGGAATGTCGTGTTAGTGTGACTGTGTCTACTAGTTGCATGCATGTTTTTGGAGTTCAGATGACCACTACAGTCAAATCTAACACTTCAAGAAACGGTAGTGAGCAACAACGATAATAATAATAAAATTTTATTTTGACACCAAATCCGGGACGTTCACGGGTGTTTACATACATGTAAATAGGTAAATAAATAGAGTTAAGCTAAAATATAATGTTCGTTGTGTAAAACTAGTTATGTATAAAATTAAAATGTTTTTATTGTTTCTTAAAGTGTGCTAGATTGCCGTTGTCGCGCATATTCCTAGGGAGTTTGTTCCACAGAGTGGGTCCTGCACAGGCAAATGCACGGCGGCCGAAACGTTCTAAGTTGACGATCTCATCGCGATGACCATCAGGCAGAGTATACTGAGCCCACTTCCCTCCTCCGGTGGTGTACGACACAGGGACATGAGGCATGAAGATGTCCCCCAGTGCAGTGTCATAGACTTCCTCGGGCACGGGCCACTTGAATCGGTTCATCTTCCCTACCACTGGGTGAAGGTACTTCACTCGAACTGTGCCAGTGTGTAGGCCTCTTTGTACTTACCTAGAAAGTAGATGGTATCAACGTTGGCAACCAGCCACGATCCGACCTGGAACTCCTGGAAGTGAGAGTCTTCTGCTTCTTCCCTTGCGCTTCATGTCTGCTGGTTTAGCTGGGAGCAGGAACTGGCGGAGGTCGTGGGAACAGCACATGTTCTATCCAGCCCTGCATCCAAGAACTGACCGTGATTGAAGCAGCATTCAATTCAATTCAATATGATTTATTCAAACAACATTCAACAGACATTACAATTTATGACTATACAAACATGCTATACACGTAATGTTGTCTGAAGGGAATACACAAGAAGTTAAAAACTTGTAGTAGTATGTATCCCCGAGCACAATATTTGTGGTCACAACCATGATATAAGAAATAATTATTATAATGTAAATATTGCACACATCCTAAATACACGACTAGGAAAGAAAACCAAAATAAATAGAATTAGTGATACAACCCCTAGTTCATTAGCCACATTAATCTCACTTATTAAAAATAAATGGATGCATACAAGGAATTATACTTAGAATTCTGATACATTAGTCATCTGAATCAGTTGCAATGAAAGTTGCAATTGTATATATTCATTCATTCATTCATTCAGCATGACCCGTAGCAGGATGTCGTACGCATCATCAATACCCCAGGCTAGGGTTGTCGTGACAACCAGGTACTCTACTGTCCCGGAGGAGTTCCCGTAACTGGCGTAATCGGCTGCGGTCAATATGCTGTGACCACGCCACACGTAGTCGTCTGCCATGCGCTTCGAGCTGCCGCCGATACCATCGCATGGTCCCTTGCCGTGCCCCGCCTCAAAATACAGCCACGATGCATCTGTACCCAACAGCTGCAGGTGTTTCGCAAGCACTGAGAATGTGTGGATGTGCCGGTATTGAGACCTTGGCGATTCTGTGGTGTAGTGGATGTGTTGCACAGTCTGCAGGTCGTCGCGGATCTTGGGGCCAGTGTCTGCAGGAAGGAATAAACAGTTGGCGCACTGTGGCTCCTCTCCTCACTCAGACACCACAATGTACGACTTGCAGGGCATCGCTCTCTTTCTCTCTCCTCTCTCTTTCCTCTCTCTCTCTCTCTCTCCGTCTCTCCCTCCCTCTCTTCTCTCTCTCTCTCCTCTCTCTCCGTCTCTCCCTCCCTCTCTCTTCTCTCTCTCTCTCCCTCTCTATCCCTCTCTATCTCTCTCCCCCTCTCTCTCACTATCTCTCTCGCTCTCTCTCTCCCTCTCTCTCTCACTCTCTCCCTCTCTCTCTCCCCCTCTCTCTCTCTCTCTCCCTCCCTCTCTATCCCTCTCTATCTCTCTCTCCCTCTCTCTCACTATCTCTCTCGCTCTCTCTCTCCCCCTCTCTCTCACTCTCTCCCTCTCTCTCCCTCTCTCTCTCCCCCTCTCTCTCTCTCTCTCTCTCTGCCTCTCTCCCTCTCTCTCCGTCTCTCTCTCCCCTCTCTCTCCCTCCCCCCCTCTCTCTGTGTGTCTCTGTCTGTGTCTGTGTAGTGGACAACAAATGGGTGGATCGTCAGCTGCAAAATACGCGGACTGGATCTCCCGATTGGATCACACAGACCAGTTCTCAGAGAAGTCTATTTGAAGGGCGACGTGACCTTTTGGCAGACTGGCCTTTGGTTCTTGCACTGCCTTGTACTGCGCGATGACGCGGTCGAGATGTGCCCGGAAGATACCCATCATGGACAGGAATTTGCTGATGAAGTCATTCTTGTTTGCCGTCACCTCGACACGCTTCACTCTAGATTGTTCTCCCAGAAAGTCTTCCAGACTCAGCAGGGAAGCCCATCCTTATTACGCCTGTCGCACATCCACGTACAGGGACACAGTATAAAAAGAATTATAAATCTAAAATATATCCCTGAAGTAAGAGATTTGGTGTGATGAATAATATAAGTTCGAAGTATTTTAAGGACAGTTAATGTGTATATATTACCTTATTTCAGTAGGTCGGTCGGCATCATTAAAGTCAGTCCTTCTATGCGTGATGCAAAAAAGACTATTATGGTAACAACATGAATGCACATTTTCAATAGTAGGCCTATTGAGTTATTTTTATAGTTTGTATATTGAAAGATCATAACACGAGGATCAAACACACAAATAGAAGTAAAGTTGTCCGGAGTAGTATTCTATTTTTATGGACAGTGCAGTAATTAAAATTCAAAAAAGACATGTACGTTTTTGTAATATTAAAAGTTTATGAAATCACAGAAAAGTATAAATATTTCAAAACACAAGACGTGTCATATATGACGGTGATGCTAGGTGAATCCCTGATCAAGAAAAAACGCTTTAAAGCATCTATGACTATTTCTTGTTCTATTCGTGAGAATGTCATAATTAGTTCGGCTTATGCTGAATTACGTCTACTGTTCTATTATAATCGGAGTGTCATAAAACTCGCACATATCGTGAGAGAATATTTTTAGGTGAAACAACCTCGCCACCTAATAACAATAATGCTCTCTGAACGTATTAAGAATGGAGCTTTATTTTAAAACAATATATATTTAGCCAGCCAATGTTTCTCAACCGCTGTGACGCGGTACTTCGTAATTATTATTAGTTGAAGAGCAACTTACATTTGTGAGGATACACAAACAGAATTTATGGTTTTGAGCAAGATACGCGTCACCAAAGATATAAATTACTTCATCTAAAATACTCAATCAATAATCGATGATGATTGTTTGTGTGAACACGTACGGGATAGCCACAACCCCACAACCCCATTACGCGATGACGCGGTCGACATGTGCCCTGAAGATACCCATCATGGACAGGAATTTGCTAATGAAGTCATTCTTGTTTGCCGTCACCTCGACTCGCTTCATTCTAGATTGTTCTCCCAGAAAGTCTTCCAGGTTCAACAGGGGAGCCCATCCTTATTACGCCTGCTCTTTTTTAGGTTTGTTGCGCTGTCTATAACGCTGGCTGCGGGCCCTAGATAAGGCTTTCTTGTGGGCCTGTTCCACCTTGGAGTTAGTGCGCTTGTACAGGGCACGCTGTACCTTCTTGACATTCGCTGTCTTGCGCATGTCCTCTGGCATACGCTTGTTGAATTGAATTGAATTGAATTGAACTTTATTGAATTGAATTGAACTTTATTTCGGTCACAACAACAACAACATACAAACATAAGCATAAACATGATTATTAAATGTAACCGTGGAGATCCTCTAGAAACCCCTGGGGGCTTATATCGAGGACCATCAAGAACATAAAACTTTATGGACATTATTATAAAAGTAAACTAAATATATAAAAATAAATAAATATCATTATCAGTATCATGAATGATAATATTAGAATACTACAACTACTAATATTACTATTACTAAGTACTTAAATAAGTCTAAAAAATAAATAGAAATAATGATAAATAATAAAAGAATACTATAACTACGGTACATAATCCTTATAAATGTTACTGACCCCAAAAGGACAGCGTAGAGCCAGAAGGACACGGCGAACTGTTTGTATCAAACACCACGGGCGGAGAGACGAGGAGAGTACAAATTAAGCGTAAGAACTGGCACACGTAGAGAACTCGCCAAGAGACCAGTATGTGCGGAGCGACCATTAGAACACCATCACTAAATCGGCTCTAACACCTAGGCGCAGGGACATCGAGATACAGCTGCCCCAAGAATATCCCCGACGGGCAGACATGTGGTTGTACCCTCAATAAATCTGACCCTGAATGTGGTGTTTTTGTTAACGTGAAGGGACGCGCAAAT
>OZ024861.1:49661512-49671512 GCA_964017155.1 Oasisia sp. SBJ-2009
AAAGGAAACTATCTTGTACTAAATTTAAAAATTCTTGATCCTCTCTCCCAGTACTCTGTAGAGATGTCCACTGCATATGCCCATGGTTAAAATCCCCCATAATAATACAGTCCCGTTTACTCACTTCTTTTATAGCGTTATGCATTTTTTCATTCTCTTCTATGCTTATGTTTGGACTACGATAAACTAACCCAACAGTTAATGTTGAGTTTCCTGTAACTATGTTACACCAGACAGCTTCTTCACATTCTGCTTCTTTTTCTAATTTTATTTCATAAGCCTGGATGGATTCTTTAATATATAAAATAACTCCACCTCCCCTTCTTCCTAATCTATCTTTCCTAAACATTACATATCCTGTCTTTCCTAATTCGGCATCTGATATAACGGGGGTGGCCTAAGATTCAGTTATACCTATTATGTGAGGGTCAATATCTTCTACCATAATGTTTAGTTCATTTCTTTTGTTTACTATGCTCCTTGCATTTAAACAAACACATTTATAACCAAATTCCGTAGGGCTTTCAAGGCTGTTCTTTGCTGATTTCTTGTTGCTGTCTTTAGCTATGCCTCTAGTATTTGGCTTCTCTGTGAATCTCCCCTGCGAAACTAGTTTAAAAAGTAGTAGTAGTAGTATTGTTATTAGTTTTAGTAGTAGTAGTAGTAGTAGTAGTTGTTGTAGTAGTAGTAGTAAACAATATAATAATAATAGTAGGTGTCACTATAGCGCGAATAATATTAGAAACAATTTAACTCGCTGTGTTCGCAAAACAGTCGCCAGCAATATGCCAGCAACCTGCGCGCGGCGGCCACACCCTAAAAAAGAAAATGTATATGTATCTCGAGGTAGTAAGGAGGACGACGTCATTTGCGAGGGTGACAGGCGCTCCCGTCTCGAAGTGAACAATGATGAACAAGAAGAAGACACCTTTACCTATGTGTATCAGTCGGAGCGAATGGTAAGCAGGCACTGGCGGTTTGTATGTAAAGCTCATCTCCAAGCGGCGCTGCGTCACATGTATATAGATACGATTTGGCGCCTTTCGGGAATGATATACCTGACGTAGTGTCATCGTGTGTGGTGGAGGCGCTACGCGTTTTTCAGGCAGACCGCATTGGGAGAACAAACCAGCGCCTATGGCAGTGGTACAATCGCGCCCACTCTCTCCCTGACATCGTCCCCTCTGGACGTTTGCGTAATGTCATCGATGTCACTCAGACCATGGGGACTTGCGTTCTGGCTCGTTAATACATTCAAGATCATTGGCTTGGCGGGTTGGTTTGTAAGGTAGAAAGCAGTGGTATCGGGCGCACAGCAAAGATAACTAGTTGTTTTAGTGTAGCGCTAGTATCACATTGAAACCATCGGCGAGAAGATTGGAATTCATCTTTTAGATATCGATTTTGTTAGTTCATTAAATACTCCACCGTTTGAGGGTCTAACACTGACCCAGTTACGATGTGCCTGTGTCGTAGCAAACGTTGGCTGATGTGCACTTAGTTGAAGTTTCCCTCCACCTATCTATGTGAACAGGAAATACGAATCGGCGTTGTTCTGTATAAATGCTACTTTAAGTGTCAAATGATTATTTCAATATCTGCCTGCCAAATGCGCTTTCCCGAACTGTGGTCCGGGTTTTGACAAAGTTTGAGATCATTGCTTAGTTTCCTCAATAACAGTAAGAGTTTCGTTTACATCGAAACATCTGTCTCCGTCTCCGTCTCCGTCTCCGTCTCCGTCTCCGTCTCCGTCTCCGTCTCCGTCTCCGTCTCCGTCTCCGTCTCCGTCTCCGTCTCCGTCTCCGTCTCCGTCTCCGTCTCCGTCTCCGTCTCCGTCTCCGTCTCCGTCTCCGTCTCCGTCTCCGTCTCCGTCTCCGTCTCCGTCTCCGTCTCCGTCTCCGTCTCCGTCTCCGTCTCCGTCTCCGTCTCCGTCTCCGTCTCCGTCTCCGTCTCCGTCTCCGTCTCCGTCTCCGTCTCCGTCTCCGTCTCCGTCTCCGTCTCCGTCTCCGTCTCCGTCTCCGTCTCCGTCTCCGTCTCCGTCTCCGTCTCCGTCTCCGTCTCCGTCTCCGTCTCCGTCTCCGTCTCCGTCTCCGTCTCCGTCTCCGTCTCCGTCTCCGTCTCCGTCTCCGTCTCCGTCTCCGTCTCCGTCTCCGTCTCCGTCTCCGTCTCCGTCTCCGTCTCCGTCTCCGTCTCCGTCTCCGTCTCCGTCTCCGTCTCCGTCTCCGTCTCCGTCTCCGTCTCCGTCTCCGTCTCCGTCTCCGTCTCCGTCTCCGTCTCCGTCTCCGTCTCCGTCTCCGTCTCCGTCTCCGTCTCCGTCTCCGTCTCCGTCTCCGTCTCCGTCTCCGTCTCCGTCTCCGTCTCCGTCTCCGTCTCCGTCTCCGTCTCCGTCTCCGTCTCCCTCTACCTCAACCTCTACCTCTACCTCTCTCCCGGTCACCCATTATTTCCTCCCTTCCTCTCTCTATTTCTCTCTACATATTTCTCTCTATATCTCTATCTATGTCTCTATCTCTCTATCTATCTCTCTATCTCTTTGTCTGTCTGTCTGTCTGTCTGTCTGTCTGTCTATCTATCTATCTATCTATCTATCTATCTATCTATCTATCTATCTATCTATCTATCTATCTATCTATCTATCTATCTATCTATCTATCTATCTATCTATCTATCTATCTATCTATCTATCTATCTATCTATCTATCTATCTATATATCTATCTATCTATCTATCTATCTATCTATCTATCTATCTATCTATCTATCTATCTATCTATCTATCTATCTATCTATCTATCTATATATATATATATATATATATATATATATATATATATATATATATATATATATATATATATATATATATATATATATATAGAGAGAGAGAGAGAGAGAGAGAGAGAGAGAGAGAGAGAGGCATTCACTCCTGAAACAGAACAAATCTTCGCAACCCCGACCCTGAATTGATGTAGTAAAGATACGAGGCGACACCCTGATAGAGGGTACAATGTTACCCGGCTGTCCGCGCTCAGTACGATGACACAATGTGGCGTTTCCGAAATGGCTCAGTGCCAAGGGAACTAGCGCCTGTGACGTGGGGCGCTGGGTGTAGATGTGATTGGGATCAACGTGGTGGACGATATGTAAAATGAGCAAACAACGATGCTGTTTACTGCAAATGTGCCGTAACATTAAGACTGCTTAGTCCGCTTGTAGGTGGTTAAAAATTGAATGGTTAGTAGAAGGTGTAAATGTGTGAACCATTGTGGGCGATTTTGCGTGCTGACGACATGTTGTGCGATTGTTGTTCTTGGTGTGATGTAGAATGACCAAAAAGCAGTGAGGTCTGAGGCGGTGAAACTGGTACGACTGTAAAGTATTAGATCTAAAATAAGATGGGAATGCTGCGTTAAGGATACACAGTCGAAGACAGATTAACCAGTAGAGCATTGAAATAAACAATGACTTAGAAGTGGATGAACACGATTATGGCGGGTGGCTAGTATGAATGTAAACCAGAAAAGGCTGGTGTGGATACACGACCATGTGAGAAGACAAACGGAGAACGAGGGAGATGGAAATCAGTCGTCAAGAGGGCGGAAACTAATTTGTGACATGAACCGATCACGCAAGGGATTTCGGGAGGAAGAATGATGTTAGCGTGGCCAACAGCATCGGAAACACAGTCATTAACATTCATCAGCGAATCGATACGGTTTCTTTCCAGGATTGATCATCTAAAAACACGAGTTGTTTAGTTTATGTGAATGCAGCATATCATTGATTAATAAATGAGTATTGTCTTTACAAAACACTCCGGAGACAGGGTAAGTAGCGCTAGTTTCCTCGCACTCCGCGTCGTCTCTCCCGTGTAGGCGTGGCACGCAGACATCACTGATTGATAGCAACGTGGCTGAACAGTTTCCAGGGAAACTACGAAGGAGTTGGATAAACAAACCTGAAGTGAATGGAAGTGTCTACTTGAAAAAAAGTATTAGTAATCACTTACAAGATGAGTAAAGAAGTTGTTTGCATGTAGTTAGTTATGGTGGTGATGTTGGTGGTTTATTATATAACACTATATTCCTAGGTGTCTAGTGGTATACATGTATGCACCACACAATGACACACATACAAAGACACACACAAACATATACACCCGCACAGTCAGTATGTTAGAGTATATACCATAGCTACAATTTATTATAGCTGAAACTTTGTAATATGAAAGCGTCCAAGATGTTATGATGAACACATTAGTATTGAAGTTGAACCACGGACGTTTTTAATACAGACAAAAAGCTTATTGTTTTCGAGGGGGCCGCTAGACGCCCCCGTATTGTAATGGGATAGTGTTAACCAATTGCACCGCTAGACACCCCCGTATTGTAATGGTATAGTGTACTGATTATTCTGCATGTTATGGCGATGATTTCACTTTCATTAATCAACATGACGTCTTTGATGCGTGACCGCCATCTCTGACTTCCGGTTACGAATGCATCTTGTATCCGACTGTCGCGCATTTACCTCCCACACTACTACTTCCGGTTCCGCCTGTAACACGACCAGGTGACGCATTCCCAAGATGCGTGCACACTCGGTAAGATATAATATTCAGTCAACACGTTAATACAGTTATTACGTGTTATTACCGACAATTAGGTGTCTAATCTGTTTAAAAATAGCTTTTTTGATTTATCTGTGTATCGTGTTGTATATCTTATTATATGTTGTATATAGATGTAGCCGACATTATAACGTACGCATCCACTGGACGGATTTTTTCGGAATTTGCTTAACATCAAAATGTACTCTTTCCGGCAGCTATGTAAGTTTCATGTTGCTGCCTCAATCTTCATATCTCGTAGTCCCATAATGTTATCTCTGATACCTCTTTTGGCTCAGTGTGGATTATGGTACTCTGTTCACTGTCGTATAGCTTGTTGTAGAATTCCTCTATTCTTTCTATGATCTTATCTTGATCATGAATTTCTCTACCCTGCTTGTCCATGAGTGTGATCAGTCTGTCTTGGCCTAGCTTCTGCGGTCTTCGGACTTTCTTCAGGCTGTTTGATGCCATGATCATTTCTCGTATGATTGGTTGTATTTCCTAATGTCCTCTCTTGCTTTCGTTTTGATGGTCTTGCATGTTTCTGCTAACTTATTCTTTGTTTATTGTCGCCGTTTTCCGCCATTTCTCGTCGTTTCGTCATCAAGGTTCATGTTGGTGATGACATACTCGATTTTTGTGGGTTGTTAATTGCCTTAGCTACTCTTGACGCGCTTTGTTGGATCATGTCTACGATGCTTTCGCTCATGGTGTCAATGTCGTCTAGTTCTTGTAGTGTCTCGAACCGGTTTATTAATTCGAGTTGGAATTCTATCTTCTTTGATTATATTCGTGTGGCACATACTCTTGAGGGCCTCTTGGTCATAATTGTTTTTTTATTCATTTCGTTCTCTACGTCTAGTTTGATGTTGCTCATAACCAGTCTGTGGTCACTTCCGATGTTGACTTGGTTGATGACTGTTACGTCTGTGACGCTGTCTGGCCTGTTTGTTAGGATGTATTCAATTTCGGTCTTCGTTACACCGTTTGGGCTTTTTCACGACCATCTCCTTCCTGCTTTCTTCTGGAACATGGTATTCATGATTTTGTACTTTCTTTATGTACCCCATTCGACCAAGGTGTTACCTCTTTCATTTCTCAATTCGAGCCCAAATTTGCCCGTTCCCGTTTCCGTAGGGTTTGTTCTGTAATGGTATAGTGTACAGATTATTCTGCATGTTATGGCGATGATTTCACTTTCATTAATCAACATGACGTCTTTGATGCGTGACCGCCATCTCTGACTTCCGGTTACGAATGCATCTTGTATCCGACTGTCGCGCATTTACCTCCCACACTACTATTTCCGGTTCCGCCTGTAACACGACCAGGTGACGCATTCCCAAGATGCGTGCACACTCGGTAAGATATAATATTCAGTCAACACGTTAATACAGTTATTACGTGTTATTACCGACAATTAGGTGTCTAATCTGTTTAAAAATAGCTTTTTTGATTTATCTGTGTATCGTGTTGTATATCTTATTATATGTTGTATATAGATGTAGCCGACATTATAACGTACGCATCCACTGGACGGATTTTTCGGAATTTGCTTAACATCAAAGTGTACTCTTTCCGGCAGCTATGTAAGTTTCATGTTGCTGCCTCAATCTTCATATCTCGTAGTCCCATAATGTTATCTCTGATACCTCTTTTGGCTCAGTGTGGATTATGGTACTCTGTTCACTGTCGTATAGCTTGTTGTAGAATTCCTCTATTCTTTCTATGATCTTATCTTGATCATGGATTTCTCTACCCTGCTTGTCCATGAGTGTGATCAGTCTGTCTTGGCCTAGCTTCTGCGGTCTTCGGACTTTCTTCAGGCTGTTTGATGCCATGATCATTTCTCGTATGATTGGTTGTATTTCCTAATGTCCTCTCTTGCTTTCGTTTTGATGGTCTTGCATGTTTCTGCTAACTTATTCTTTGTTTATTGTCGCCGTTTTCCGCCATTTCTCGTCGTTTCGTCATCAAGGTTCATGTTGGTGATGACATACCCGATTTGTGTGGGTTGTTAATTGCCTTAGCTACTCTTGACGCGCTTTGATGGATCATGTCTACGATGCTTTCGCTCATGGTGTCAATGTCGTCTAGTTCTTGTAGTGTCTCGAACCGGTTTATTAATTCGAGTTGGAATTCTATCTTCTTTGATTCTATTCGTGTGGAACAATACTCTTGAGGGCCTCTTGGTCATAATTGTTTTTTTATTCATTTCGTTCTCTACGTCTAGTTTGATGTTGCTCATAACCAGTCTGTGGTCACTTCCGATGTTGACTTGGTTGATGACTGTTACGTCTGTGACGCTGTCTGGCCTGTTTGTTAGGATGTATTCAATTTCGGTCTTCGTTACACCGTTTGGGCTTTTTCACGACCATCTCCTTCCTGCTTTCTTCTGGAACATGGTATTCATGATTTTGTACTTTCTTTATGTACCCCATTCGACCAAGGTGTTACCTCTTTCATTTCTCAATTCGAGCCCAAATTTGCCCGTTCCCGTTTCCGTAGGGTTTGTTCTTTTCCCTATTTGAGTATTGAAGTCTCCTATCACCATCGTGTAGTGGTTTGGTTTCCCCAAAGTATCATCGCCGTCGTTGTAGAAGCTATTTATGTCTTCTGAGTAATATCTTTTGTTTCTAGCGCTTTGTTATGCACAGAACGAGTTCTGCTACTATGGGGCTGATGCTGTTTACTCTCACTATGTGGTCTTTCCATTTCCTGTTTATGAGAATGCCTACTCCTGCGTGGCCAATGTTTGCCTTAGAATGGTATAGCAGGTGGCCTATTGTAAGGTACTGAGATATTCCTCTCTCGTCTTCTCACTTCGGAGATTCCGATTACATCCTATGCCAACCTGGTTTCCCTAAATTCTTCTTCGAGTACTTGTATATGTTCATCTCTTACTTCTGACGTTGTAGGTCGCTATCTTTAGTCTACTTACCCTCTTTCGGCGGCTCTTTTTTTATACAAATGTAACATTGAAATATTTCATTTGTTTAAATCACTGTCACAGATTATGGCGCACTGCAGTCAAGTGATTTGCGCTTGCTATTAAAACATGCCTCAAAGCATGTTTGCCTCTTGTTAATTTGCAACAAATAACTTTGCGGAAAGGCTATGTACGTCTTTTTACTCCTAGTAGCCGCTATAAATCAGACTAAAGATATATTTAATATGAGATTCAGCGGAAAGCGCTAACATAGCTAAAGACAACGACGGACTCGCGCATGCGCAGGAACGTCATTCGGATACCTTCTAACGCCCGAAAAAAATGTAAACGCTACAGCGGCTTTTTATCTGCCAGACCGTCAAAGCAGGGACAAGACAGCGGCTACTTCAAAGACACCGTTCCTCTGTCATTCAGATGTCTTGAACGTACGGTCGATGTGAACTGCAGATCGGAAGCTCGCTGTCGCCTGTCGCACGGTATTATGTCGTTTCACGAACGGCGACAGAAAATGAGAGGGCGCGACCCTTTAAGTGTGGAGTGTGGACGATATTGTTTCGACGGCACGACATCTTCCTGCCTACGCAATTCCGGCGACGCGAGCGATCCCGTGCGAGTAGGCATGGATCCGCTGGCTGACGTGTGAAAGGTTGACGTAAGGTAATAGGAGTACAAACTAGACCTCCTATAGTACGTTCAACATGTCAGAGATGCCGGTGACGTGGGCTCAGATTCGACCGGGTCCAGATTCAGCAAAACGCATACCACGCATGCGCGCGAACACAGTGCCCGCTTTCATCTGCTTTGACATAGCGTTGGTGACATAGGCACTACGTCACGTCCGGGCCGTGTGTTCACAACACGCATATAGCGCATGTAGTTTCATAAAAAGAAATTAAGTAATAGTAATCATATTGGAATACCTGTGGTATTACTAATGGAAACTATGTTAGTAACAACGGATACTCCTGGCACGCTACCCTCGCGGTCCCAGATTCAGTCAGATTCGCGCCGCGACTAAGAAGCACACATTAGATGAAGTGAGCACTTTTTGACAAAGCACATGCAGTTTATGGTATTATATATCGGTTCATATAAAGCTAGACACCGTTGCTACATCTAGTCGCCAGCTGGAATTCCAAAATGGCTGTGACGAAAATTTATTATCCAAATAGCTCTTCACAAGCCTGCTCTAGGCGTCTAAATTAACTAAAATTGTAAAAGTTAACGAATCCATTTCTGCCACTGTCTTCAGTGGAATGAAGTCAAGATGGCTGACAAGTAACATATAACCATAACAACATGTCGGTTTACTTGTGAACTAATCTTATTCTCCATCAATGTGCGATTCTTACCTGGAATCCACCGGATCTCGAAGGCGCACAGGCTGGATATGAGCAATGTACATATAAAGAGTAGCAGCAATGTCATGACGTTGCTGTGACGACACATCCTGTCCCCCACTTCCGGTCCCGTTCCACGCACCTGTCACAGAAAACGTACGCTTGATTAACCTTTGTGGAGTTACTGTTACTGTTACTGTTACTGTTACTGTTACTGTTACTGTTACTGTTACTGTTACTGTTACTGATACTGTTACTGTTACTGTTACTGTTACTGTTACTGTTACTGTTACTGTTACTGTTACTGTTACTGTTACTGTTACTGTTACTGTTACTGTTACTGTTACTGTTACTGTTACTGTTACTGTTACTGTTACTGTTACTGTTACTGTTACTGTTACTGTTACTGTTACTGTTACTGTTACTGTTACTGTTACTGTTACTGTTACTGTTACTGTTACTGTTACTGTTACTGTTACTGTTACTGTTACTGTTACTGTTACTGTTACTGTTACTGTTACTGTTACTGTTACTGTTACTGTAAGTAGTCAAGCCCCAGGATTACGGGATACAGTCAGTAGCACCCAACAAGACAGAACATACATTAAATGAACGGATATCGGGAAGAACAAACAATTTACCTATCCCAACAGTATACTGACACTGACAGACACCGGAGGAACAGACGAAGATGTTAAGTATCGGATTGGACAGGCCAGCCATGCATTCATCACCTTAAACAATCATCCACAAATATGTGTGTGTGTGTGTGTGTGTGTGTGTGTGTGTGCGTGCGTGTGTGTGTGCGTGTGTGTGTGTGTGTGTGTGTGTGTGTGTGTGTGTGTGTGTGTGTGTGTGTGGTGTGGTGTGGTGTGGTGTGGTGGTGTGTGGTGTGTGGTGTGTGGTGTGTGGTGTGTGGTGTGTGGTGTGTGGTGTGTGGTGTGTGTGTGTGTGTGTGTGTGTGTGTGTGTGTGTGTGTGTGTGTGTGTGTGTGTGTGTGTGTGTGTGTGTGTGTGTGAGTGCGTGTGTGTCTATGTGTTTCTATATGGGTGTTTGCGTGCGTGCGTGTTGTGATTGTATGTATGTGTGCAATGCGTGC
>OZ024861.1:49681512-49684012 GCA_964017155.1 Oasisia sp. SBJ-2009
ACCCCGCGTTTTCTTTGCGAACAACCTTTAAAGCGGCCCGCACACCGAGAAGACTCGCTCACGACTCGCTCACCACGCGCTCAAGACCGAGCTTTGAGGTCGAGGCTTGAGCGAGTCGTGAGCGAGTCTTTAGTTGATTTGCCCGCACACCGCGAAGACTCGCTCACGACGCATTAAATACTGGTCGATTCGCGCGCTCATGTGGCCAACGTAGAAAGCATAATTGCCAAACTGAGTGCGAAGAGAAACCATTTTTGTCTTCACCCCTTGTGCTGAAAAAGTGAGGTGTATTTGTCAAAAATACGTACTGTTGGACAAGCCTGAATTAAAGAATAAAATTAATATGGATATATGAACCAGAATTATGGCATTGTGGTGAACAAATCACATTTTTATGTACCTTTCTTGGTAAAATTGAGCAAACATCAAAACACTATTTTAATTGTTGTATATTTATGAATGTATAAGATATACATTGTATATATAATATATATAATTTTTCTTTTAGTTTCTCTTGTTCAGTTCCGTACAACAATGCTTTAGTTATATGTGTTAAAGTGTTTTATTTGTACTTTTATTATACATATTTCTTATATTTATAACGCCTGTTATCAACACTATTGAACAGAGTTTTTCTTAGATTTTAGTGTGTAAATGAAGTTATTATTATTATTAGATGAAGTTGTTATTATTATTACGTGCTCTACGATTTCTAAGCAGTATTTCTCCTTCAATGGTCATTGAGTGGTGATGACTATACCAGATGTCGCTACCAAAACAATGTTTCTTGGATCATGGGTTGGAATGTGTGTAACAACAGACTGGACATTAAGAACAGCACCGCACAGGGACTAAGCATCACCAATTCACCAAGACACCAGCAGGAGGAACAGTGTCGGCAAGAGCATACTCTACATGTAACGACTTTGACTTTTTCCATTTAAGTATGAACGTAGGCCCAGTTGTCCACGGCTGGTCTATTAACACGCAGCATTAGAGGTTCCACAGCTCCGTGTTGTCAGCGACGCAGTAACATTGACAACCTTCGTGTTGCTGGGAAACCATAGTCAACTGATTGCGCTCATTGTGCCAGTAAACGACACGTTTATTTATGGTGTCTGTCACCATAGTTATAGGACTCCCACGCCGGGTCAAACGGTGTGTAATGTGTATACTTTTCGACACTTGCTACTGAGGCTAAACAATTGCACGTTTAATGCAGAGGCTGGACTTCCGGTCTCACTCGACGCCAGGTTTAATGCAGAGACTGGACTTCCGGTCACAAGCGGCGCTCTTGTCGTAAGGTGTCAACTTAAGGTCAAGTAAAACAAATCAATTCCATTTGTTAAATGTACAAATTAATAAAAATACATAAAAAATAGAGGGAGAAGTTTGAAAAGAGAAGTGTTCGTACGTTTGAAATGAGAAGCGTATGTACGTACGTACGTACATACGTACGTACATACGTACGTACGTACGTACGTACGTACGTGTGTACATAAGTACGTATGTATATACAGTCATTTGAAAAAGTTCCATCCAATTCCATTTGTCAAATGTACAAATTAATAAAAATACATAAAAAATAGAGGGACAAGTTTGAAAACAGAAGTGTTCGTACGTTTGAAATGAGAAGCGTATGTACGTACGTACGTACGTACGTACGTACGTACGTACGTACGTACGTACGTACGTGTGTACATAAGTACGTATGTATGTACAGTCATTTGAAAAAGTATGTACAGTCGTATGTACATGTATGTATGCATTCTGAATACGTCTTTACTGAATGCCCCAATTTATTTTGAGCTGGAATTTGCTGGTACACGATAATGATTTATTTCTGGAGAGAAACATGATCTCTCTTAACGGTGTAGAATCTAATAATATGTCTTGGTAAGGTTTAAATATAGCTAAGCTGTACCTTTTCGGGTGTGTATGTGTGTGTGTGTGTGCTCGTCGTTGTTTTATATTCCAAGAAAACACTCAAAACAAGATATTAGCGGTCATGCTATGGGTCAACCAGCGTTCACACTGTGTTTATCCATCCTATATTTGGACCACTTTGACGTTAGACTGGATAATCCGGTCTATATGAATGTGGGCTAAGCTAAATCTTTCATGGAAACAGCATTGAAAACTGGCCCGGCGAAATATTTAGTCTATTCTGAGTAATAAAATTACATCTATATGATATCGACGGGCTAGACTGAAACGAACAGGTAACTTTGACCATTTATTTTCCTTCTAGATGTCACAGCGCACTTTTAATTTACTAAATGAACATTATTATTTTTCTAAATATTCTTGCGAGTATCGTTATACAGAACACTTTACTTTAGTTAGTAATTACGGAAATCGCTCTAAAGTTGAATGATCTCCATAGCCATCCTTTCTTGTGTATAGGATTGGTGATAATTTTATGCACCAATCAGTGGGTAATTTTTGGCTTGATGCCACAGCGCATTGTTTATTTTCAGGAGCATCTCGGCCATTCTGT
>OZ024861.1:49686512-49694012 GCA_964017155.1 Oasisia sp. SBJ-2009
ATTAGTATTATTAGTATTATTAGTATTATTCGAATTATTAGTATTATTAGTATTATTAGTATTATTAGTATTATTAGTATTATTAGTATTATTAGTATTATTAGTATTATTCGTATTATTAGTATTATTCGAATTATTCGTATTATTCGTATTATTCGTATTATTCGTATTATTAGTATTATTAGTATTATTAGTATTATTAGTATTATTAGTATTATTAGTATTATTAGTATTATTAGTATTATTAGTATTATTAGTATTATTAGCATTATTAGCATTATTAGCATTATTAGCATTATTAGCATTATTAGCATTATTAGCATTATTAGTATTATTAGTATTATTAGTATTATTAGTATTATTAGTATTATTAGTATTATTAGTATTATTAGTATTATTAGTATTATTAGTATTATTAGTATTATTAGTATTATTAGTATTATTAGTATTATTAGTATTATTAGTATTATTAGTATTATTAGTATTATTAGTATTATTAGTATTATTAGTATTATTAGTATTATTAGTATTATAGACACATTCACGAGATAGTCTTGTATGTTTGTATATTGTGTTGTGTGTGCATTCATGCGTCCATTCATTGGCCTTTGTAGACACCTTTCTTTCATAATGGCTCATGGAGCATCACCAGATCGGAGGTCATCAAATCAGCTCACTTCTCTATAACGAGCAAGAAATTACCAAACGCCTTGTTAGAGTTATCCCCGCCGTGTACATGCAAATATACAGTGTGTCAAAGCAACAATATGTTTAAAGTTGACATGTTAGTACGAATCTTGCTTAATATTTGTTTGGTGTACGCAATTACCCACACACACAAGCCAGGCAAATAATAATAATAAGCGTTACTGGTCAAAACAAATGGCCCGATAGTCCAGTAAGTGACATGCGACTGAAGCTTATTGTAAAACACAGGATCGTAATTGCGAACAACAGTGCAAATATACAATAAATAAATAAGAAACTGCTGCAGATTCGAACGTGGGCAACGTACGATGTTCGTTGAAGGCAGTTCAAGCCAAATGAAAAAGCCATGATTTGCAAAAGCACGATACGGAATTTGTATAGGAGACAACTTCGGAAACATCGCTGTATTCACTAGGAACCAACCAGAGCACTCTAAATCATTTGCCAGAAATGGCATATTGGTGGTGTGGGTAGAAACAGAACACGGAGATAGGCATCTGCCAGAAACAGCCCAAATATCTTAACATTTAGAAAGTTCCTTAGGAATTCACATGCCACAGGCGTCGGAACCGATGAGTCTAGGGTTGGCTGAGACCGCATATCGCGGAATACAAAGAGGCAGAAGAGTTCTATAACAACTAACATCGGCAACATTTCTTAAACAACACCCACCTTACTATCTGCTTAAGTAAAGAGCGGAGGCTTCAGCGGAGAAGCCGAATATGCAACGTCATGTGGCAGCGAATATTTGTCAACAGTCATCCCCCGAAATCATGACCCAATGTGACACAGGAGGCGGATTGGTTCAGTCCTCGACTTCCACTGCAATTGTATTTGCAGGTTGTAATCCAGAATATTTGAATAGTTGTCTTAACAAATGCCTTGCTTCCATAATAGTGATAACTGTCACAATTGTACGGCGAATAACTGAATTGCATCTACCTGAAGACGAAATCGGTGGTTAAGACACAGTCGATTCACAGCGCACGCAGAGAGTTTGATAGGCAGGATACAAAGAAGGACTGGAACCATCGGCAGCAATCCTGTTTACTTCCCCTTCGTGTCATTGATTATGACACACACGTTGTATGATGATGTTCTCATGACGTGAACGAGGTAACAAACAATAGCTCTCCCTCTGTGCAAATGGCGTACACGGTATAACTATACATTTCTGTGTCAGCTGCTGCCAATTATTACGGAGTTTTACGGAATGTCTGACTGATTCGTTAGCTGAAACACGCTAGATGTGAATGCGTACATTCACGTCCACGCACACACACATGCAGGCGCAATTACACACGCACGCACACGCACTCACACACACAGCCACCCTCACCCACCGACTCACCGACCCACCGACCCACCGACCCACGCACACGCACACGCACACGCACACGCACACGCACACGCACACGCACACGCACACGCACACGCACACGCACACGCACACGCACACGCACACGCACACGCACACGCACACGCACACGCACACGCACACGCACACGCACACGCACACGCACACGCACACGCACACGCACACGCACACGCACACGCACACGCACACGCACACGCACACGCACACGCACACGCACACGCACACGCACACGCACACGCACACGCACACGCACACGCACACGCACACGCACACGCACACGCACACGCACACGCACACGCACACGCACACGCACACGCACACGCACACGCACACGCACACGCACACGCACACGCACACGCACACGCACACGCACACGCACACGCACACGCACACGCACACGCACACGCACACGCACACGCACACGCACACGCACACGCACACGCACACGCACACGCACACGCACACGCACACGCACACGCACACGCACACGCACACGCACACGCACACGCACACATAATACACACACATAATACACACACATAATACACACACATACACTCACACACACGCTCAATTCAACACATTCACGTAGGTACGCGCGCACACATATACCTACTTGCTTACGTTTAGCTACGCATTTGTAAGGACAATGTAACAGTGACTTGTGTTGCTAAATTTATATAAAATAATATTACAGTTGTCTCAGACAACATCGTACAGTGTTTTCCACATTTGTGTCGGTCGTGAGGTTCGCTATTTTGTTCAGAAAGATCACATGACAGTTGCTCGCGTACAGACAAATATTGTACTTTCTTCTTACATGGTGCTTGTGTGTTTGAGCCCACGCGCGCGCGCGCGCGTACATGCACGTGTGGATTTGCGTGTGTGTTGGGGTGTGTTTACGCTATACGCGTTTATTTGTTAGTTTGAGCGGTTTGTTTGGTACGTGTGCGCATGTTCACGCATTAACGCATAACAGTTCCGAATAAGTGCTGAAATGTTGCTGAAAGCGTTGCTGTCCATTAGATCTGCGGCCACTGCCTCGACTCATTAAGGTCGAACTGAGTGGTCATTTCCGGAAATCGATTTATGCCTGGTGGTATACGTATCTCGATGTCGTAAATTCTCACTGACCAGTTTACTGGCCAGTATGTCTAACGAATCGTTTAACGAAACTAATGATGCGTGCAACATCAGCAAATCTGCAAATTACATATATTTACCTAGACGGGGTTACTAATAGCCAAAGTGCCGGCCGCCCGAGATTTATGCGCTGGCGTCATTTCCTGATGCGCTTAATTGCCTGCAGTTGTATTACTCTTTTATGACCATCCTCAGAACATACCATTACAGGTATACATAGTAAGTGTCCAGTGAGTCTGATTGCTTGCGTTTATGGAAACATGTTGCTTCTGGTAATAGTGACATTATAAAATGGCTACCGGAAGTGATCGTTGACGCCATTGTTAAGCGTTAAGGCGCCACGTTTGATAAAAACGCATTATTTATATTCCGATGCTGTGGATGTTTATGGAGATTAATATACCTGTATAGAGTAATGCATTACGTTATTGGGCCCCACTCTTGCGTGGGGTTCTGCAGTCCATGTGGCAAACGTAGACAATTAATTATTTTGTTGGGAAAAGAATGTAGGATCGGCATGTCTCTCCTTTCAATTGCCACTCTTCTGAGCCAGATGTGATCGTTTTTGTCCTCGCCTCTGCTCGTGTCAGTTTTGACGGTCGGCCCCCCCCCCCCCCGCCCCCAAGGGTGTGTCTCTGTGGTGCAAATCTGGAGGACAATAGCACAACACAAATGCAGCAACGATCTATTCTATTAAACAATGGTTTGAAGTAATTATAATTAAATATTAGAATGGAAAATATATACGCATATTGTATGAACAGAGCGGGGAGGTTTTGGAGAAGTAGGCTTAAACGTGTTTAAGCCTTTCGACTCCAAGTAAGGCTACCATACTGGGGGTCAATTAATTATGTACATATTTCAATCGGGACTACTTGTAAGCAAAACGCGACAACTATTGCACAGTGCAGTAAAACAGCAAACCAGCATCATCTAAAAAAAAGTCGGCGAGATTTAGACTGAGATGAGAAGACTGCAGTACAAACTGTCTGAATGGCATATGGACATCACAGACTTTAACGGAACTGAAATCGTGGAAAGGGTTCTTTCCGTAGTCATTCATGACGCACTGCTACTTCAACGAACAGGAAACAAACAACTATAACGCAGATAATGAAGCCAATTCATATGTACCTCCAGCGGCAAATTCATAGGGAATATTATTATCTTTACGATGATCCGAAACATTAAATTCCGCGATCGCAATTTCATTGACAACAAGCCGCACCGCTTAAAACAGGAACGCTCTGGTTAACTGCTGCGATGTCAATTCGCCATTCGAGCTGATGCAACGTCATTCGTTAACTGAACTGTTTGTTACGCCACGCAGACTATTAACGTTCGTATTTGTGTAACCCTGTTTTTTCCATTCCTTGACATTCCCGAGTATTTTTATTTTTTGACATTGAATGTATCATTGTGACATGTTCTTTGAGAGTTGTACAAGTCTTAGGGGACTTACGCAGCTGTACTAGTTATGAGTGTTTCTCATTTCTGTTGATATCACTGAGCGCCCTATTAGATTGTGTATGTGTATGTTGTGGAATTTTCCATTAAATAAGGTTTGGTATAGTTAGCTTATAGCGGGTTGTCGGAATATTGATCGTATGTTTGTATGTGTGTATGTACGTATACACGTATATGTATATATATATATATGGTCTTTGTTTACGTCAACTAGCCGAATGCTATTACAAAAACACAAGCAGGGCTACGATCTGACTATTGAAACGCATGATCACGTGGTCCATGATCACGTGCACGCCAACGTGCACAAACGTCATTCGATAGTAATGGCGGATAAAAAAAGGTTGCGTCTTTGGTGGCGAAAACAAAAAGTACGATAGGATCGGCTGAAGGCTGTCCTAAAAGCGAAATCAAGTCGCCCTAGTCCCTACAAACGGGATAACGGATATTTTGAATTAAACAGTTGATTTCACTAAGGGAGACCGGGGCTACTTGTAACAAAAACAACACATTTCAGGATTGCGGGCAAGTTTCTTAACCGATCGAAACTTTTGTCATGCTAAAAGGTCCCCATATATCTCCCGAAGATATCTGGTGCATAATTAAGTGCTTTACTTTTTACATATTTGTGGCGTAATGAGTTACATGAGGTGTCCTATAGTGTTACAAGTTACCACGGTACAGTAGTAGGTACCTCTTGTCTTTAAAATGGCGTAACTTTATGGCGTGTCGACGGATTCACGTGGCATTACACACGACATGCCCTACTATATTAATGAACATGCTCTCGTCTTGCAGAATAACTTGCATTAGCAGTTTTGCCTGCAATCCCCCTGTTACAACTTACTAGCCCCGGTCTCCCCTAAAGTATTTAAACGGATCTTTCTGTTCCTTGTGTTAAACATACTGTTGTCAGTATTATAATAAATACGATGAAGGTACACTAGGTGTGTTAACAAGCCAGGAACAATGCTTTAATATCTTATTCGAGAAATACTTCAACTGTAACTCAAATCTTTATAATTTAGGCTGGCGTTCTTGGCAAATTGGTATAGACCGGTGGCTTAATGACAAGGCGCCTTAACGTACGGAGCGAACGCGTCATTCTCATTATGAAGACAACTGATTCGGCAAAACTTCCGGAGACTAACTACCACTTCCATTTCCGCATAACGGAAAAGACTTTGTCGCTGTGCACGAACATATGTCCGAACACACCCACTAACTGGTCTCTTTGATAATATTCATTGGCATACGCCTCCTCAACATATTTTGAAATTGACATATGACAGATGACCTTGCTCCCAGATATGTCTCATTGTCTTTATTACTGCTATACATGTCTCTTAACGACGTGTCCATCTGAACTGTCACGCCATGGAAACCGCAAAAGTATTCCGGTTACTGGTTCATGCAGGCGCTTCTTCGCTAATTGACATTTCGTTCTCGCTGATCTCGATATGCCTTGCGACAATGACCTTCAGGAAGCAAGTCCAAACCATTCTCCTTTATGCTTGAATAGACAATAACTTGACCACACGCTACGACCGTTCTCACATTGGTTTCGAGTTGCTGTGTGATTGGTCAGGAAAAAATGTTTCCGGGTCATTGTGCTGTTATTGTAGTATATGGGAAACAGGAAACAAGCACAGGCGGCTATTCATGGTAGGAAGCTAAGACGTGAAGCATAGTTTGACATCGTAAGATGGTCGAAAACACCTTACTATCTTCCAAGGCACCAAGGCCTACTTTGACGAAGATTTGACTACACGAAACTCCAGCTACATGTCCAAAATTAATATGCAGCAGTAAACCTAGTACTAATTAAATTATTTCTGCAGCAAATCCATGACGGTAAATGCATTTTGCGCGTAAACGTTTCGTGAATGACCAAACAGTGGGACTGTAACATTGTCAATGTAATACTCATTGTCATACAAATTGCAGGCATGGTTCTGTGTGCTGCTCTTAGCGTTAAACAATACTGGAATGGCGTATTCGTTTTTTAAAGTTTTCTGTAGCAAAAACCGTCATGCCATGAGACTTGCACACAAAGGAAAGTGCACTTAAACAAATGCTCAAATTAGATTGTCTAGCGAGCGGAAGAATTGCTATAGTGCGGACTGCTATTGTGGTCTGTAACGCAAAGAAGCAATCTGGAGTTGGCCTAAAGTTGGGCCATCTGGTCATGCTCCACAATAACAGGTTAACCATATTGGCTGCCTTCGCAAAGACGAAATTAACCAATGTAAATTTAGACGGACAAAGGCGGCGTGGAGAATAGCTTATAACAGTTACCTCGCTATGAACTCATTTATGGAGATAATGCAAAATTAGTAGATAAATGATCCACGGAACTAGAGGCATACATATCACACCGAACTCATTACTAGATATAATGAAGTATTTTACTCGGAATTATTTTAGGGAAGTACTCATGTAATTAATCTACGCCCCCACCGCGTATCGGTTCCACACACTGCTGTAAGGAACGGAATTCAAGTTGTTCTACTTTCTGCGCGAATCTGGTATCATTTAGCGCAATAGAGCCACGTCGATCGCGACAGATGATCTCAAGAGATACCCACTTGCACAACTGACCCGACCAAAAGTCAATATCCTTTGCGCGATGTCATGTATTCCAATTCGACAATGCCTCTTCACATCACGTTCGATGTCCAAACCTATTAGCGTCGTCACTGGAGATCGAAAGCACCTACGCGGTCGCTGTACGCGGGCGTTTTACTTAATCACAATAATCTTGCTTCGTAGACATATTCGATTATATGTACCGTCGTGTGAGA
>OZ024861.1:49704012-49849012 GCA_964017155.1 Oasisia sp. SBJ-2009
GCTGACACGGTGGCACCTGCGACAATGGATTAGTCCTGTTAGCGTCAACCGTCGATTATAAATGGGTAATTATAAACGGCTCTTTCAAAGTTGTCCCAAAAGATTTTATTTAGTCAGCTCGGTTTTCTTGATACTGTGACGGAATTGCTTAAGAACAAGCGACGTTCTCTTCATTATCCTGTCTTTTCTCTTAAAGGTGCCCAATCAACTCGTTTGCCCATCGCCAATCCAATTCGTGTATGTCCTGATGTGTAATGTGTCAGTAGTTAAACTAGTAGGCGCAGTCAGTTTAATTTTAAAATGCATACTTGTATTTTTTCAATCGTCAAAAAAGAACTATTGTTACAAGGGGTATAAATGGCGATGTCGCGCTTACATTTTTTCCGGTCGTTAGAAACGTTCCGATTGACGTTTCTGCGCATGTGCAATAAATGTGAAATTATCAATGTCGAGCAAAACGACAAAGCAATTTTTTCGGTATAAATGCCACGAGCTGTTCGTTAACTGTCCTGTGGTGATTATTGTTAAGAGTTTCTTAAAATGTCGTTCAATGCATTAAAATATTACTTTTTTTTAATAAATCACTGTTACGGTTTAAGGCGCACTACTGTCACGTGATTTACACTTGCTATCAAAATATGCCTCAAAACTTCTTTGCCTCGTGTTGATTTGCGACAAATAACTTTGCCGAGAGATTATATATATCCTAACGAACAACCCGTAATATTTATACCATAAATGCTTTGTCTTTTCGCTGTACACTGATGATTTTACATATATCGCGCATGCGCAGAAACGTCAATCGGAACGTTTATAGCGCCGGGAAAATGTAAGCGCTACAGCGAAACAATATTCAGCTGTCGACGTCTTGCGCTTTTTGGGTCACGTACTTTACGCGAGATCGGCATGAATCGAGTATGTATAGCAACCGTTATGTAAAGGCTGTAACACTTGTTCAATTGTGTTTATGTAGTATAAGTAGATTATAAATTGTTAACTGGGACCGCAAGCCGTAACACTTTAACTTCTTTTTCAAAAACCAAAGACATGTGCATTGATTTTAGGAAATACACTCCATCCCAATCTGATAGTGTCATCCACGATAACAAGGTAGATGTAGTCGACGACTACACATACCTCGCCACAACAACTGATAATAGGTTGAAGTGGGACCGCCCCTGCAGTGTCACATAATTATAAGAAATGTCAGCAGCGTCTTAATGTCTCAAAAAACCACGTTCTTTTAACGTTGATAGCACCAGTTTATCCATGTTTTATAAGTCTTGTATCCAGAGTGTTTTGACATTTTCTTTTATGTGTTGGTTTTGGAACGTCAGTCAGAAAGACAAGAATGATTTGCAGCGCATTGTAAACATTAGAGTAAATTAACCGGCTTCAAACAATCCTCTCTCGCTGCTTTGTAAGAACAGCAGGTATTGCGTAAAGCCACTTAAATCATTAATGACAATACACATAGTCTACATAACGAGTACGTCCTTCTGCCCTCGTTGAGAAGGTTCAAAACCATCACATCTCAAACAAATAGGAAGCGTGGTTCATTTATTCCAATGTCTGTACGATGTGTGTGTGTGTGTGTGTGTGTGTGTGTGTGTGTGTGTGTGTGTGTGTATGTGTGTGTGTGTGTGTGTGTGTGTGTGTGTGTGTGTGTGTGTGTGTGTGTGTGTGTGTGTGTGTGTGTGTGTGTGTGTGTGTGTGTGTGTGTGTGTGTGTGTGTGTGTGTGTGTGTGTGTGTGTGTGTGTGTGTGTGTGTGTGTGTGTGTGTGTGTGTGTGTGTTGTATTTTGTTTATTTAATATTTTATTTGTGAAAAGACGATCACAATTATAACTATAATTACAATTATATTATAGATTAGTCTTTTATTTTATTATGATTAATGTTTACATATTATTTTAATAATAAAATGTTTGGTTTTATTTTTATTTTTCTACTCCTTTATTTTATATGTTTTGACGAACGCTGCGAAGAAATTCCGCGTTCGGGACAATAAACTTTTAATGTATTGTATTGCATTCAAACGCAGTTTATGTACTAACAACCGCTAAATACTGCATATGGGTCACTCTGATGATGTATTATGAATTAACATTGTGTATTTCGTTCACTCTACATTGTTCCAGTTCATTCAAATGCATAAATGAATAACTGGCGAGATAGATATTTGTCTTCGCGCATTGATTGCAGCGTGGCTGGATGCTTCCACGAGAAATATGTGTATGACGCAGAGGTAAGTCTGAAATAAAGGTAATCAACTGAATTAAAATAAAATAACACATACCTCTAGTAGACGGTTCAAATATCGCAGGCGTAATGCACAAAAGCGCGGTTCCCAGCATACACCCTTGCTTCACGCCACTGCTAACTTGGAAAGCAGCGAAGACACCGCCATCGTCTTCAGTCTGAGCTGTTATGCTCCGGTAATGCTGTCTGAACATGCCAGTGACCATGTCAAGACAACCTACACTTTTGTCAATATTTTCCAGACACTTTCGCGTCTCGTCGTGTCACAGACCGGTCGTCAGGTCGACACAGGTGGTGTTGTGATTGCGGTTCTGCTCGTCATTTTGTCTAAGTTAGCGAGCTGCAACTATGACGTCAATTGTGTCTCTGCTAGCACTGCATTCTGAAGATACTCTGGCGTTTTGGAATAATATAATCCTGCTTCACATGGATGCTCAATTATTTGGTTCCAGAAAACGGTGCATTATCGACATAAAATAAAGTAACGAACACTTAAAAAGCAAACAGAAATCCGGAACGATATTAGATAACAATAGGCAGAATCTCCTGTTGATGTGATGATGGGAAAGCGACAATGTTGTGCGTGAGAGCTGACACGTTATGTGAAACGACACAAAGCTGACAGATAAGTACACACTGATAGTTGCCCCAGCATAATGTGCACACTGTAATCAAAACACTCGTCTGGTAAACACCAGTTACTTACATTTACGTGCAAGGAGACACGCTTCCTATTCAGCAAATATCTTTGATGCTGAACGGCTCCTTCTCTCTTGGACGCACGTTCTGTTTCAGGACAACCAATTTCGCGGACGTTCTGCTAATAAAAATCCTCCTACACGGAACAAACAACCTTGCTTTTATCAATGATACGCATTCAGTGTGAGCATTGCTCGGGTGGACATGCCTACACCGGCGGGATGTTTTCACCGCGAACAACAAGAGAGTTTATTGGCACACTGGACTCAAGTGTTCGCGTCATGTGTGAAAGTGCGTTACGCGCGCACACATGCGGGAGAAGCGATTTGGGGAAAACCTCCTAATTCTGTGTTTTTTTTTCGGATTCCTGTATCATCTGAGATCGATTACCTGAATCGCTTCATGTTCCCCTAGCACACAAAGGGGTCTGAGCACATTAGGAATGTTGAAGTGAATTTACTTCCAGCTGTTTTGGTCGCTGGGTAAGCCCCCGGTGCGCGTTGGATATGTCAAACGTACTAACAGAAGTTATGGTTAACCATTATTTACGTATGCTTAACGCTAATCGCAACATTTACATAGCTCTTTGTCATAAATAATTGTGTTTTGGGGAATATGTATTCGTATCGTTTCATTACGCAATCAATCATAGTACGTTGTATTAACTGTGTCTGCTTTAACATATCGACTAAAGTTATAATGAACAATATTAAATATCGTCCTACGATAATAATAATTAATTAATTGATCCTTGTGACTAATACGAACACGGCCTTTCGTTGACACCGATTAGCACGGTCGCGTGTTCACTCGACGCTAAGATTCTGACCTAAAGTCGAGTGCATAGTCATTGGACCCAAACAGCATACGACAGGAATAAACGATTAGCATAGGTCTCGTCAGTCTTTATTAAAGTTAAGAGTATTAATTAAGTTTGGGCTGAGTAAAGGTTTATATTCAATCAATCACTAAATAAATCAACCAATCAATTAGACAAAACAGCGCACGTGTAATATGCATTATGTCCGTAGTGAAAGGTAAAATAAATAAAAAGGTTTATTACAGTGTCTATTTTGTTCTAATCCACGTCCTACGTAATCCAGACGTGTTGTAACCATGTAACAGGCTGTGCCAGAACTAACAAACATTGTGCTAGCACTACACCTCATAGATAGGCTGTGTATAATTATAAATGCAGTGTTGTATGCAACAAAAAATACTTGTGTTACGATCGGTAGTACAAAACATTTATGACTACGTTTCCAGTGATTACGACTCGACAAAGATGCTGCGTTGGCGTCGTTGCTGCGATATGATAACATCATAGACTTCAAGACAACAGATGTTCTTGTCGAACTGGTTCATATGTGGTATAAGGCGACAGATAAATTGAATTCTTATGTCAGAGTTGTAATGCTAGACTTTAGCAAAGCGTTTGATCTTATTAATCATCATTTGTTGCTAGATAAGCTACAATCGTATGGGTTGCCCGCACATATGTTAAGATGGATGGCAACATTTCTATTAGACAGAACTCAACGAGTAAAAATAGGAAATGAATATTCCCATTCTGGTCATCCCAATGGGGGAGTACCGCAAGGGACATTGTCTGGACCTAAATGTTTCCTTGTTTACATAAATGATTTAAGAACGACTGTTCCACTATATAAGTATGTAGATGATAGTACGTTATTTGAAATATGCGACAGAAAGGGTGTATCTGTCATTCAAGAGTCGGTTGATATTGTTGCTAGATGGACAGAAAACAATGACATGAACATTAATTCCGAAAAATCAAAAGAAATAATCATTAGTTTTGCACAAGATGGCAATTTCAGAAGCACTATCCCGAATATAAAAATTGATGGGAGGGATGTAGCACAAGTTTGCCATGCCAAACCATTAGGTGTGACCATTTCTCAGGATCTGACATGGAACAAACACGTAGATACTATTGTGAAAAAAGCTGGTAAACGCTTGTACATGTTATATCAGTTAAAGCGTGCAGGGATTACACAGAAAGATCTGGTCAGTGTATATGTTAGTGTGGTGAGACCAGTTCTATAATATGCATGTCCTGTATGGCACACTAACTTGCCCCAATATTTGTCTGACAATATTGAAGTTATACAAAAAAGGGCATTAAAATGTATTTTTCCTGGATTGGGTTACGCGGAGATACTAAGACGTGTTAACCTGGATACGTTGAATGTAAGACGGGAGAGCATTTGTCAAAAATATTTTGATAAAATTAAAGTCGGCACACATAGATTAAATTATCTGCTGCCTGACAAAAGACATACCGAGTGTAATATTAGACAAGAAAATGTGTACCCGTTACCAGTTACTAGAACGAATAGATTCCGTGACTCCTTTATACCGTGGGCTTTATACAACTGTCAGTAAAAAGGTTATTAGTACGGTATGATTTGCGGTATCAAATGTATTTCTATTGTATTTGTATGATGTTTTGATGAGTCAATTGTAACCTATTGTAATGTCAATCCAACTCAGTTGAGTTGCTAATAAAACTTGTGTTATTAAAAAAAAAAAAAAAAAAAAAAAAAAAAAAGACTTCAAGAGTTTACTGCTAAAAAGTGATGTTCCACTATCCTGCAGTTGTAACGTGTGTGCTAAAGTAATAAGTTAATAAAATAAATATGACAAATAGATAAATACAATTAACTGTACATTAAGTGTACATTAAAACGATGAATAAATTAAAATAAATATAATAAATAGCTAAATAAATTATTTGTACATTAAGTTTCACGGTCATATGCAATGTAAAGGATACGACACTGTGAGCTAAAATAATAAGTTAATAAAATATTATAATAAATAGATCAATAACATTATTAGTACATTAAATAAAAAAACAGGCCGTCCATGATTAACGCTAAAAAATATACTATAACGTCAATGATTGAATGACTGGGATGGCGGCTCTCTAGGACACTTCTGCGGTAGATGCGGTGACAGCTTCCTCTAAGGATATCATCCGTGTTGGATATGACACCGTATCCATGTGAACTCAACGCCCTGTCCTATCAATGAAAGTGATCCGTCAACAGATCCAGCATTTGTGGTAAATATGACGTCGCTAATGCAAAGCAGAGGACGAAAAAACGTAGAACTGTGGAACACAGTATACTGGTAGATGTTTCACTGTGTTCAGCAGTCTGACGATCGTGTGTGGTACAGACGCGGCATTAAGCACGTGACCACCACGGGGCCACGCCAGGTGGTATTTCCATGTAGACTAAAACGAATCTTCGCGATGATGGGCGTATTTTGCTTGTCGAATGACTCAAAAACGAAATCGATTTAGTATTGGTTTCAGCATAATACATCGCACGAGCTGTGTCCTAGTTTTCTTAATTTCAATAGTGTGGGTGTGTTTATTTGTATCGAGGTAAGAGAGTAACAGCCGTGGTTTTCAAGTAGGACACACAGGTCTCGTGTTCCGCCATGTCGTTTTAATGCTATGCCGTTTTCATTCATGATCCGGTCCCAGGGACTCGAACGAGCCATGTATTCTTCCGCATAAGGTCGTAACAGCCGCTGGAGAAACCTCCCATGAAGTTTTATGGGTTTCCATCCAACAAAACTCGCTCAAAACGTACCGGAAACGCGAGTCACTTGCGTGCGCAGTTATGTTTGGATTTCCGGAAGTCGATGGTTTCGTCTTCGACTTGGCGTGTGGGCCTACGCTCCGAGTACCGTGCCAACTGGTGGTACAGGCGTAAACGGCAAAGACAACACATAAATAAATTCCTTTGATTAACCTCATGGATCCAGAACCCCGATCTTTCGGCGGGTTTACACTAGTGTGTACACTAATCCCTAAATGTCACTAGTTTTTCGCGGTAACTCCATCAAATCATACCCGGATGTAGACAGGACGTGATCGACTGCCCTTATTATTTGACTACACTATGTCTTCGAGCCTACACATGTAAGACCACAATACGTGTTCGTCCGCCATTACCCAAAGAGTACCCTAAAGAAATAGCATTATGCAGGTTGTCTGAATTTCTGTGAGGACGTATGTAGTGTGGAGTGACTAGGAATGATGTTTTTGTGCAGCGTGGCATCAAAGCTGTAAAATGACGGCAAATAACAATCGGTGTTTGTCAGCGATTTGATACATTTGTCATTCTAGCAGAAACGATGGGGTGTCAAATTTAAACGTGGTTTTTTGATTTTGGGGTATTGGAATTTTACGAATATTCCACGGCATGTCTATCAGTGGAGGATAACTGTGCTGTGGTAACTTTGTTTCGATAACAGGTCTATTTAAATTGATAGGAAATGAAGGAAACGTTATAATGCCTGCCTATAGAAAACGCAACTATGGTCTGGATGGTAAGGCCTACATAAGTTCAGCTGTTCCACATAGTGCAATCAGCATCGATTTATAACAACACAGAAGATTCAGGTCCAACAGCGTGGGAGAGCAGTTTAATTTAATAATATATACTTATTGTGACGATGCTTTGGCTATATCAATGTTCCTTTGATATGCCAGAATAATATATTTATAGTTAAGCGTGTCTTAATGACAATAAAAATGAGATACCGAGTTGCTGCCTCCACAGTTTGACATCCGGTCATTCTGATTTACTCTTTGAATCATCTTAATTACTTTCTATCACACGCGGCGTCCGGTTATCCGGGGGAGCGACGATTAAGTTACTAATTAATTGCTTTATTAACTTTTATACGGCTGTCCACTTTTGTGAATGTTTCCGGTTGTCTTTCCCCTCGTATCCTGGTTTTATGATTAAAACAAATGGTATGTACTCGCAAAATCAAATCAGCAATGGATCTTAGATGTTTCACTATTCGTGGTATCGGTGACTGAGAGCAAAAGTTGCAGGTGTTAAGTTATTATGTCTGATGATTCGGATGAAAATGGGCTGGCTGGCTGGCTGGCTGGCTGGCTGGCTGGCTGGCTGGCTGGCTGGCTGGCTGGCTGGCTGGCTGGCTGGCTGGCTGGCTGGCTGATTGAGAGAGACCGAGAGAGAAAATTATTGCCTGTGGTGTGAGCGACAAAAGTGAGTGATTGAGTGACTAACCGCGAATATTAAATACGTTTAATACCGATAATATTAACCGAATATCCCCTTAGATATCAACCGCTTTAACAGTCACATGCACACAAGCTGTCGCCAGGGCTAGCAGGCAACAGCACATACACACAAACAGTCCGACAAAACAAAACACACTGTATGCAGCAGCGTGTCCAGTTGATTCCCAGGCGTGTTCGTAAGCGCAATTTGAAAAATTGCGTTTATTAATAGTCACGCGAATGCTCGTAAACCTACGTCGCCAATCTCGCAAATCGCGGCGACAAATAACGCGCCGGGAAAGCGACGTGTCATAAAGCGGAACTGGCTCGACGGAGACCGGAACCTCGACCAGCGCAATGCTCCGCGCCGCCTCTCTTGCATACAGATGGGCGATAATTGGCTGCGTTTCGACGATTATCTTAGACGGCGAGTGGACGTTTGGTTAGCGCCGCTGTGTGCGCGTTTAACGTGACGCGACATTAAGCGCAATCATCCGTCAGTTTGGTCGACCTCTCATTCCGCCCCGGCGCTGATCGCCGACGGCTTCGACTGCCCGACAAGCACATACTGATTGTTCCTCTTGTCCGCCGTGATTGACGACGGCGGCCCGCTTCGCATTGTCGCCGTCGCCGGAAATTTGGCCCAGGAGGCCTACATTTCGCCGGGATCGGTCCGCGCTTAATCACTTGAGAGCGATTTATATTGATGCCACCCATCGTCGCTGCAATACTGCAGGGCAGAGGGGAGGTAATCGTCGGAACAAATCAAAGTTTGTCTTCGTATACACGGGTATCATGTTTTAATAATGACGCTGTGACAACGAGTACAGTCTCGCATCCTATCTACGCTCTGCTGAAAGGTATAGGAAAAAATCTGAACAATTTCCCGGTTTGTGCGTGCGTGCGTGCGTGCGTGCGTGCGTGCGTGCGTGCGTGCGTGCGTGCGACGATGAAGCGGCTGTGGTGGTGTGCGGTTGATGGTGTGGGGGTGATTATGTGTGAAGATATTGGGGTGACTGTGTGGGGTGGTGATGGGGTGATGGTGTACGGGTGATGATGTGTGAAGATATGGGGTTATGGTGTGGGTGTGATTATTTGTGAAGATATGGGGATGATGGTGTCGGGGTGATGATGTGTGAAGATATGGGGGTGTTGGTATGGGGTTGATGATTTGTGAAGATATGGGGGCTTTGGTGTGGGGGTGATGATATGTGAAGATATGGGGGTGATGGTGTCGAGGTGATGATGTGTGGAGATATGGGGGTGTTGGTGTAGGGGTGATGATGTGCTAAGATATGGGGGTGATGGTGTGGGGTTGATGATGTGTGAAGATATGGGGTGATGGCGTGGGGTTGATGATGTGTGAAACTATGGGGTGATGGCGTGGGGTGGTGATGTGTGAAGATATGGGGGTGATCGTGTGGGGATGATGATATGTGAAGATATGGGGTGATGGCGTGGGGTTGATGATGTGTGAAGATATGGGGTAATGGCGTGGGGTGGTGATGTGTGAAGATATGGGGGTGATCGTGTGGGGATGATGATATGTGAAGATATGGGGGTGATGGT
Source organism: Oasisia sp. SBJ-2009 (assembly GCA_964017155.1). Taxonomy (NCBI): domain Eukaryota; kingdom Metazoa; phylum Annelida; class Polychaeta; order Sabellida; family Siboglinidae; genus Oasisia; species Oasisia sp. SBJ-2009. The sequence continues at coordinate 49,713,616 of OZ024861.1, forward strand.
GTAGGGATGATGATATGTGAAGATATGGGGGTGATGGTGTGGGTAATGATGTGTGAAGATATGGGGGGTGATGGTGTGTGAAGATATGGGCGTGATGGTGTGGGGGTGATGATATATGAAGATATGGGGGTGTTGGTGTAGGGTGATGATGTGTGAAGATATGGGGGTGTTGGTGTAGGGGTGAGGATCTGTGAAGATATAGGGGTGATGGTGTGGTGGTGATGATGAGTGAAAATAAGGAGGTGATGGTGTAGGGGTGATGATGTATGAAGATATGGGGGTGATGATGTGTGAAGATATGGGGGTGATCGTGTGGGTGTGATGATGTGTGAAAATATGGGGGTGATGGTGTAGAGGTGATGATATGTGAATATATGGGGGTGATGGTGTGGAGGTGATGATGTGTGAAGATATGGGGGTGATGGTGTGGGGGTGATGATATGTGAAGAAATGTGGGTAATCGTGTGGGAGTGATGACGTAGCGGTAGAGTTATTGTTAAATGTACCTTTATTCAGTTTCACAGAATTCTAAATAGACATTTCTATTTCAGCAACGAATGGCAACAGTTCATTTATATTTTATAGTTTGTAGCGCCTGTGCTAACCGCTAACGTAATGAAATCGTTTACTGGTAGGCGCGTGAAAAACAACGCTATCACCCACGCACACGTACAGAGAAATAACACGTTGCTAGCTGTGAACAACAACACAATGACGAGACGTTCATTCGTACCAAAGTATTCGTATTCTTATATTTGGACTTGGGCCAAAAGTATAACAACATCCGGAACTTCACGAACTGGCTTTTGTCACCCTTTCAGCAGATCAGTTAAATAACTAATTGTGAAAGATAGCTAGCTATTCAAGAATAAATAATATCATCAATTGATAACGACGACGGGCTAGGAAATTATCAATATCAGACAGTGGCGCCACGAGAGACGATGAACCAGTGTCCAAACTAGTACGTTGACGAAAAAACGTAAACACGCGAAACGCGACAACACAAAAGAAAAAAGCACTGCTATTCAAAATAGAACACGTCGATAGAACCTGTTTCGAAGAAGTAATTTGACACAAGGAAGTACAGATGCCGGTTCGGTAGTATGTGTGGTCGATGTGGATGATCACAGCTTGGACTGCGGTCTCATTTGTCGTGTTCAAGTTCGGCGTATTGGTGTATTTTATTTCTGTTCACACTGTTTCAGTTGTGATATGTGTCTTTGTACATTGTTTGTCGTAGCAGTCCCATATCAGCCGTGTGAAGTATATGCGCTACAGTTATCTGGACTTTTTACATTTGTTGGGTTATTTGCGTGTTAAAGTCAATGCTTGAAATGTGAACCTCATCTATGCTTAGTTTTCTATGCTGTATTCTGACTCTCAGTTTATTTCGTAAGCAGTTTTGGTGACATTGTTCTTAGGGTAAGGCCCGAGTGTAACTCCAATTCGCCGTTTGCGGTCTGAGTAACTGCATGTGAGCAGGGACAGTTGGCAATTGCAAATGTATGTGTTTTCTCCACAAATATTATTCATGTATAGCCAATCTGGAATGTTCTATGTGATGAAAAGGTACGAGTTTTGCCCGCCGCCCAAACCACTGAGAGGGTTTCTGCGAATAATCACAAGTATACCTACGACATGGAATTGTCAAACCCCTGGGTGTGATGCTAGTGCAGACGACGTTGAAGAGATTAGTTTTACCAACATGTGAGCACGTATACATCTTTCTCATACACCTGGGGTTCTCAGGCTCACATACATGGCAGGCCTACTTAAAAGTTATTGAATTTCAATTTTCGACTGCCGATTGACTGCTTAAGAGGGGTAGATTGTCTATGCAACCTTGGCCGTCGGCCGCAATAGCCGGGTGGCCACTGATGAGCGTTACTTTGTATTATAAAACACTAATGCAATTAAAGTGTGGCCACATAATCCAGGTTGGCGAGGCGGGCCGTATGACTATGTACTGTGTATATATATATATATATATATATATATATATATATATATATATATATATATATATATATATATATATATGCATGTGTGAATATAACAAGGAAGACGCCAGCTAGAGAATATACATGTGTATTTATCATGTGTATGTATGCGTGCGTGCGTGCGTGCGTGCGTGCGTGCGTGCGTGCGTCCGTGCGTCCGTCCGTCCGTCCATCCGTCAATGATGTGCACCCGGTCACCCCCTATGAAAGAGACGCACTCGAACGTTTTAACGTCTTCTGCTTTCACTTGATTGCCCCGACTAGGTCGGCGACATGGGACGAACAATTGTTGACCAACGGAAAACGTTGGTCATGAAACATAACCAAGCGGAATTCCTCTGATGTCAGATTAAGCTACACTACCGGGAACATGGACTCAATTTGCATTGGTCCCCTACGTTACGTGCAACTGAGAATAATACACAGAAACATTCGTTGATGGCCGTCTTGGAAGCCTCGATCAATGTCCTAGGGAGGTTTTTCATCAACAGAACAGAACTTTCAGGGCTATGCCCAAATGTCGAGAATAAAAAATAAATAAAGCTGATGGTTGCACCATATATCGCTGCAAACGTATGAAGTAATACACTAAACATCTCCATGAATCTTCCTTGAGAAAACAGCGGAATTCAAGATGGCGTCAGAAACTGCGCGAACTCATAAACCTATTGTATTCTTCTAAAGCAGAAGCTACTCAACGTCCCTGGCGAAATAGATCACGAAGCTCTGGACAACATCCCGCAGCGCATTACCAAGAAAAGCCTCGATAAGATTCCTACCATGGATGAGACGGCTAGAGCAATCTCCGGCCTGAAAGATTGCAAAGCACCTGGAGGAGATGGAATTCCTGCTGAAGTATGAAAGCACGGAGGAGACAATCTGTTCAGCAGACTGCACCTACTAATTACCAATGCCTGGGAGGTGGGATCTGTACCACAAGCATGAAAGGATGCCAGCATTGTAACCATCTATAAGAAAGGTGATCGAACAGACTGTGGGAACTATAGAGGAATCTCTCTTCTTTCCATAGCAAGCAAGATTTTCGCCTGGATCCTCCTATCTACCCACATAACACCAGAGGTAGTTCCGGAGACACAATGCAGCTTCAGAGGTAACCGGAGCCCCGTGGATATGATATTTTGTCTGCGACAGCTACAAGAAAAGTGCATTGAGCAGGACCGACCATTGTACATGGTATCTGTCGACTTCAGTAATGCAATCGTGCTGTCCACCCTCCTATATGGAGCCGAGGCATACGATGTGTGCGAATGTCCATGACTTTTCAACAGACATTTGGTTTCAGATATCAAAACATTTCATGCAGTCCAAGATGACAACTGCTGGTTCTCTGATTACCGTAGATACCAGCCTTCCACAGTATAATGCAGCTTTCGCAGATGCAGCAATTCAAACATGTATCGAAGTTGCAAGATCTGTTTTATGTCTGTAAGAAATGGAAACACGCGGACTATGAAGCCACGCGTGCATCGTCTGGTAGATGAATGCAGCTCTTTTAATTAATACAAATACAAAATGGATGACCATAACCGAATCTGACTCTAACTATAGGTGCTTATATTGGTAATCTGGCCATCTTTATCTTATTTACTTATTAGCGAATGACGACGTGGCTGGCCCTATTACTCGGATGAGTGTTCTTGCATTTACTATTGAATTGTCTTGGGACTGACCCGAATTGAACTTAATTGCGAGGTGACCCAATCGCAGGTGACCCAAAACCGAGGTTCCACTGTAAATATATAGTCTTCCACCCCCACAAGTCGGTTGTTCCCACCTGTGTGCGCGGGCTGATTGTCACTTGATTACCGAGACCGTCATTTTCCACACTCGTCGCTCTCTATCAATGCTGGTGGACAAGTCGACCGCGGTCAGTAATAGGCAGTGTCGCCGCGTGTCTTTCTAAATTCTTCTAATTTCCCCTGGGTGCAATATTAGCGACTGTTTCGTATCGTGGCGGGGGAAGGATGCACCGAACAAACTACGTGGGAATTGTGGCATTTCTAATTACCCTCGACCACTGCTATATCAAGTGCGAACATTGTGTATGTTGGTGTGGAGTGGGAGTGTGCGACAAAGAGAAGAACGCTGACCCGGTTGTTTGACGCAAGCACTGGTCTCCCGTCGCTTCGACGACGATAACAATCAAAACAACAGACGTCAACTGTTCAGCACAGACAGGCCTAGCTGCACTGGTCAGAAAGTGTCAGTATGTGGGTGTAGCTATGAAAGAACGAACGAACGAACGAACGAACGAACGAACGAACGAACGAACGAACGAACGAACGAACGAACGAACGAACGAACGAACGAACGAACGAACGAACGAACGAACGAACGAACGAACGAACGAACGAACGAACGAACGAACGAACGAACGAACGAACGAATGAATGACATCTGCAATAACAAAATGTTATATTCCATGTAGATAGAAAAAATATAACGGAAAACGTCTTTGTAGGTTCTGTTGCAACAACCCACATACGTATCCATACATGTATAATTATTATGTTTGTCAAATCTTAGAAACATTTTGTTGTTTATTTGTTTGTCAATACGGTTTTATACACATATCTTCATTTAATGAATGTAAACATTGTAAACACTATATGTCTACATTATCATAAATCTAATTTGTTACAATTACATTATGTAATATTTATGATTTAAAAAATATCATTTCGCACTTTGTTAACAAATATAGTGCTAGCACTAAACTGTTAGTATTTATGACACACCATGTAAAATGTTATTGTATGCACCAAGACAACAGTGTGGTTGTCTACAGTATTTATACGCGATAATTGCAACGTACTGTTATTTCAAGCGAAGCATGTTCCATTCGAACAGAGCAGCTCAAATTCGCGAGTAACTGCCTATGTTGTTTACACAGGGACTACATAGTTTTGTGACTACACACGCATGTCCGCGCTAGGTTAACATTGACATGCAAAAACTGTTGGTCATCCGATAACTCGTGCAAATAGCTCGTGTCTGGTTGTCTCAGCGCTGGCCCAGTTACGACGGCTGGAAATTTCCCCCGTAGCACACAAGGAGTAGCCAAGAGGCTTGATTTTCGCTCTCACGAAACGTCAGGTGTCTTGTTGTTGAAAACCCGTACAGACAGGGCAATGAATGACAAACGCTTCTTATTTGTTTTGGATGTGACAGTTCTAAACCTTCTGGACGAGTGCTGAAGGGTGTGTTTTTCATTAACAAAATTAGTATTGTTATTTATAATTTGAGTGGCTTTTCGCAGTACCTTCTTTTCATAAAGAGCAACGTATGAAATTTCCTGAGAAAGAACTCTGCTGGCATTTCTTATAATTATTTCATACAGAGCAACGTTAAAAGAGCAACATTTCCTGAGGTAGTATAGGCGCTATTGGCATTTTTTATATGAACATTACTCAACCTATTGTCAATTGTCGTGCCGAGATGTTTATACTCGTCAACCACCGCTATCTCTTATTATCGTTGATGACAAAGCCAGTCTGGGATGGAGGGTCTATGTTTTCCTTTCCTGTTTGGTTTTTGTTGCATTCAGGCACAAAGCATCTGGCAAAAAATATATAGATTAGCCTTTTCCACCTACGCAATCGCGAATACACCAGACGGCTGAACATTAGCAGAAATGGTGTGACGCTAGCCCATTGTGCCTATCTTGACGTGACACTACACCAAACACTGTCTTTCAAAGCGCACATGAAAAGACCAAAGAGAAAGATGGAACCAGAAACAACAACATCATCCGTAAACACAGAAACTCGAAGTGAAGAACAGATCCAATGCCATTAAGACAATCTGTCCTAGCGCTATGCTACTCAGCTGCGTAGTACGCATGTCCTGTATGGGAGCGTTTATCCCACGCAAAGAAGCTGAACTCGACACAGAATGACACCTGCCGACGGATTCCATGCTGCTTGACATCAATAAACACCAACAGCCTGTAGGTACTCGTAGGAGTCGCCCCACCTGACACCAGGAAAGGGGTGGCAAGTCGAAAGGGGAGAAAATGACAAATCACTGACACAACACATCCTTTTCATGGACACCCCCGAGTTACTCGCCGTCTAAAATCTCCGAGAATCTTCAATATCATCGACGGTGTCGCGCTTACATTTTTTCGGTCGTTAAAAACGTTCCGATTGCCGTTTCTGCGCATGCGCAATAAATGTAAAATCATCAATGTCCAGCGAAACGACAAAGGATTTTCGTTATAAATGCTACGGGCTGTTTGTTAACTCTCCTGTAATAATTACTGTGAAGAGTTGCTTAAAATGTCGTTCAATGCAATAAAATATTAGATTTACTATAAATCACTGTCACGGATTATGACGCACTACAGTCACGTGATTTACGCTTGCTATCAAAATATGCCTCAAAACATGTTTGCCTCGTGTTAATTTGCGACAAATAACTTCGCTGACAGGTTATATACATCCTAACGAACAACCCGTGGTATTTATGTAACAAATACTTTGTCCTTTCGCTGCACATTGATGATTTTACATTTATTGCGCATGCATAGAAACGTCAATCGAAACGTTTATAACGCCGGAAAAATGTAAGCGCTACACCGGCGCCCGTCGACACCATTCCATTAGCACCAAGCGTGAAGGTGTGGCAAGAGCGACGCAGAGTGCACACGAACATTCGTGCCGAGGAACACCTCCCTGCTGGTGCAGAACAAGAACAGGAACAGGAACAGGAACAGGAACAGGAACAGGAACAGGAACAGGAACAGGAACAGGAACAGGAACAGGAACAGGAACAGGAACAGGAACAGGAACAGGAACAGGAACAGGAACAGGAACAGGAACAGGAACAGGAACAGGAACAAGAACAAGAACAAGAACAAGAACAAGAACAAGATGTTTAAATTTTTAACCCCAAATAAGTGCATGAATCATTAATCATAAGGTGATACATAAAAAAAACGTCATCATAAGTAATTTAAAACAAAACTGTGAAATGGGGGTCAGTGGTTCTTGTTAAGACTGAAAAGTCGCTATTACAGGAGCCACTCTTAATAATTATATGTATAGGTAACCTCGGAATATACGAATGTATGGTATTTTTTACTTCAATACGATTTTTTATCTCTTGATAGTTAAATCTACCTCTGACGCATGTGTACATGCTTCTCTGTAGTATATGTAGAAATAATAAAATGACAATCACAAATACATATAACATTTCTTTGCATCTATCCATATATGTGCATATTAATATCTAAATACTTTGTGTATTTAACTGACATGTAACAATCAGATATTGATATCTGATATGTAACAATCAGATATTGAACATACGTTTTGATATTTTTGTAAGAGAAAAATGTTTAAGTAATACGCAAACCTATGTAAACTGTGAGTAACAGTTTTTCCAAAACTAATTCGCAGAGAACGCTTGGATCACACGGAAAACGTTAAACCGACTCTGCACACAGGTCGGCCTGTTAATTGGGGTTATTCGAACAACCCGTAGAATTGTGACTGGTGCTAAGCAGACCATGCAGCATCTCCTGGTCTGCGAGTTGATGGAGAGTGCGTGCTCTGCATTCGACCTTACGATGAATGAATCTCACATCACGTTCATAGTTTGTGTGTGACTATGCTTACTTGCACGCGAGTCTGCGTGTGTGCGCGTGTGCGCGGGTGCGCGTGTACACGTGCGTGTGTATCTTTGTTTGTATGTATGTATGCCTATGTGTGTATGGGTGCATGTGTGTGTATGGGTGCATGTTGTGTGAGTATGTGTGAGTGTGTGTGTGTCCCTGTGTCCATGTGTCCCTGTGCTCATTTGTCCCTGTGTCCCTGTATTCCTGTTTCCCTATGTCACTGTGTTCGTGTGTCCCTGTGTCACTGCACTGTGTGTGTGTGTGTGTGTGTGTGTGTGTGTGTGTGTGTGTGTGTGTGTGTGTGTGTGTGTGTGTGTGTGTGTGTGTAAATACGTGAATGTGTTGTGGGTATACATGCGTACGCGTCTCCCACGATAGTGGGGGAGCGTCAAGTAATTATCTTCAAACCGGGCCACTCTCCAAGGCTCTGCATTCACGCCACGGTAATATGCGACTATTCCTGGTCGCGACAAGCGAATTTACTCGATTGTCGCTAGGTGATACTAGTTCACCTCTGTGAGTCGAAATCCCCATCACAGACACCAATATCATCAACGCCAATGGGGTAGTGAAATCATTACCATGAATACATATACATGACCCAGCCGATTCCGCTGAGTCTTACGTGATTACGCCGCCAATAGTGCTGCACTGCTCCGTTCTGTGTGCTTGGTTAAACATTACCCTACGTTACAGTGCGTGTCCACCCGGTGGAAATACTCCTGTGCTAGTTGTCTTACACCAAATCGGTCCGTGTATATACCGTCTTTTCCTTTTTCGTTTTCAAATTTGCGAGCGAAAAACGAATAACGAATTCCTTTTTGGTTTTTCGTTTTCAAACTTGCGAACAAAAACGAATTCGTTCGCAAGTTTGAAAACGAAAAAGGAAAAGACGGTATATACACGGACCCAGATCCTACCAACTGATAGTGTATACAAAACGTCACAAGAGGATTAATAAAGAGTATGAATAATCCACGGCGATGCGATCGAACAACTCCATTTTACAGAGCTCGCATGTTAAAATTTACCGACCTGGTGCAATTTAGGATAATACAAAGCGTATTCATGTATAATGCTCATAAAACGAATTACGGTCGAATATTTACAGGTTATTCGTTAAATATCAATTACATACGAGGTCAAAATCAATTTATACGTACCCATGCCTCAGCCACTAAAAGACATATGTCATTAATTGTATGTGCATCCAAACTACTGAATTCGTTTAATATAAATGTTAACACCATAAGATATTTTCACCATTTTATCTTACGCTATAGCAAATATATAATTCAGTTATTGTATGCGTATGTGAATAATTTTATTTGTTTTCTCTTTTCTGTTTTCGTCGTAAGCACCCAAAACATTTGTAATGATTGCCATTTTATATGTAACTGATTACATGTCTTTATAAGTAATCTTACTGGTATGCTTCTTCTTTCAAATTCAAATTTGTATTTATATGTTGTTATTCAATTGTTCACTTGAATTGATTGATTTGCTTTGAATAAGTAGTTTTGACTTGACCTGAATGTTGTAACAGCAATGTTTCTCTACAAAGTTATAGCTCCGTCTACCACATTATTAGCATACCAAGGGAACAGTGATCCACGCACTTCTCTTCAATTTCAAGAAGTCATTTGCTTCAGTTGATCAGCTAAATGATTTTACAAAATTAACATCACACGAACTGCAGCATATGGTCATCATTAATAATAACAATAACACTTTTGTTTATATATATATATATATATATATATATATATATATATATATATATATATATATATATATATATATATATAAAATCCAAAAGTAAAACTCTGTTCGGCATTTCTTACCCAAACAAATAAATTAATAGGCTTAAGAATAAATGTGATATTAAACGTATGATACACTTCCGTGTATATAAAATAATCCCTTAAGAAGATAATCGGAAGTTCTGCATGATTTAAAATGGTGACGTAGGAAACGAATCGAGGCTGGCCAAAGTAATGCCTCCAAAACAGCTGAAACTCCGGCTCAAATTTGATGGATGTTTGTGGGAAATGTGCAATCTCATGCCAAAACTTACCTACATCCTACACACAAACCACAGGCGACTAAGCCACACATCCTGCATGCAAGCAAACGTAATATATTAGGGCAGCTATACAAAAGGCAAAACAAATACAATATGAATTGAACATATACTTCGCATTGTCAACCGGCGACATGCATATCGAATAAGGATTTTGAAAATAACATCGTCTGAAGCGAACTTTTCTAAACCTGCAACAGCGCTGATTCGTAAGATGTAAAGTAAACAGGAAGTAAAGTAAACATTATTACGGATTATGTGTATTTTACGGTGAAGGCGCGCTGCCCACTGGGAATAAACTATTACGTGTGCGGCAGCCGTCTCACTAAGCTAGCCTGTGTAATCGATACCCGTATGGACCAACAATAGTTTGTATTATTTATGACACATATTAGGAGCTTTGTAACTATAAAATAATTCTAGTAATAAAAAAACAAGTAGTATTGATCGATGCCACCCACTACCACTTATTAAAAAATGGAAAAGTCTATAAATTGCAGTGATGTATTGATACGTATGCAAGTGACGGAGTTACTAAAATAAATCAAACACGTCACGTTATATACTCTTTATATCTGTATATGTTACTGGCAAAATGTCCTGGGGACACATCACGTCAGTGCGCATGGTGGGTCGTTTGAATTAGTTGTTAAAATGTTGGATTACATTTTTTTTAAATGAGTTTAGTGATTTAATTGAGACAGTGTTTGGGGGCAGAGAATTCCGTTCTTTAACTGTGGTTGGGAAGAAGCTGTTTCCAAATTTGTTTGCAGAGTGACTGTCATGTTTACGTGAGGATCTATTGTTGTGTTGGATATAGTAATCTAGCGGGATATCTATAAGGTTATGTTCCATCTTGTATATTATGCTAAGTCGTTTAACTTTTCTTCTTGTTTGGAGGTTGTCCCATTGGAGGTCTTTAAGAAATTGGATTACTGTTCCTGGCTCTCTAGAAGAGTTTTGTGTGCAAAATCTGGCAGCTCGTCTTTGGATTCTTTCTAAGGTCTTAATATGTTTTAGGCAGTGTGGATTCCATGATACTGACGCATATTCAAGTATTGGTCGGACAACGGTTGTATAGGTTATAGATTTAATGTGGGTTGGGCATTTATTTAGAGTTCTACTAATGACTCCTAGTGTCTGTTGTGCTTTCTTAGCGACTGTGTTGCATTGTGCTGTCCAACTTAAAGTATTTGATATTTGTACACCAAGATAACAGTGAGATTGAACAGATTTAAGTTGTTGGCCACAGAAGGTGTAGTGATTTGGTGTCGGTTTTCTTGAGGCTAATGTCATTGTGCATTGTGAAGCATTTGGTGGGATTGAATTATATATATATATATATATATATATATATATATATATATATATATATATATATATATATATATATATATAAGAGTATATACGACGTGACGTGTATGATTTATCTTAGTAACTCCGTCACTTGCATATGTATCAATATATAGTTCATTTGATAGAATGTTCATCATTCACTACCTTATTAGTGAAACAATCCCAGGTATGTCATGACTATCGAAGCTCATGTCGCCATGAATTAAAGACGTTCCTGTCTTTGACAATGTATGCAAAGTGTTGACGCTGAAACAGGAAATACCCACCATTTGCTAATTAGTACTCCACCAATAGATATTTATGGAAGTATATATATATATGAGCTTCGATAGTCATGACATACCTGGGATTGTTTCACTAATAAGGTAGTGAATGATGAACATTCTATTATATGAACTGCTGCTGAATTTACTATATATATATATATATATATATATATATATATATATATAAACTATATATTGATACATATGCAAGTGACGGAGTTACTAAGATAAATCATACACGTCACGTCATATATACTCTTTATATATATATATATATATATATATATATATATATATATATATATATATATATATATATATACCATGGTATGCAGGTGTTGCAGTACCCCAGGTACTGCAACAACTCAGGGAGTTTGACGCCCCTCCCATGCAGAGTTGTAAACCACTGCCTTGTGGTACAGGTTCTTGTCAGAACCGAAGGCTAAGGGAGCAAACCCTAACCAGAAAACCATGTCACTGTGGCAGCATCAAGGGCGGTTGATGTATGGAACTCCCAACATCTCTCGACCAGCCACTGCAGGGACAAATAGTTTGCGCCTGTCTTGACATGTTCTTGCCGGTGTGAGACCTCTATTTGTTCCCCGAGAGAGTGTCGCTAGTAACTTGCAAAAGCCAGCGGCACTTCACCACTTTTTGCTAGCAGCTTCCATGAAATGTACAACTGCATGAAACTTCATACCGGATCGGCCGTCGCCCGGGTTACCAAGGACCGCGCTGCTCGACCTCATCTTCCGTCGACAGTGGAAAATCAGCTAGGAAGAAGAAGACAAAGAAGACAACTACTGACAATTGGAAAATGGAACGTCAGGACTCTCCTCGACCGAGATGAAGCTAACCGACCAGAAAGACGTACGGCACTAGTAGCAATAGAACTTGCCAAATACAACATCGACATCGCCGCCCTATGTGAAACAAGGTTCTCAGAGTCTGGTAGTCTCGACGACTTGGAATACTCTTTCTTCTGGAATGGCAAACCCGAAGGAGAAAGAAGGGAGGCAGGAGTGGGCTTTGCTATCAAGAAGGATATCGTCACAAAGCTGACAGAAATGCCACGGCCAGTAAGTGACAGAATCATGACGATGAGACTACCTCTGAGCAAGGACAACTTTGCTACAATTATCAGCGTGTACGCTCCAACAATGACAAACCCAGATGAAAACAAGGAGGCCTTCTACAACCAGCTGGCCAGTGTGCTCAGTGACATCCCTCGTACAGATAAGCTACTGTTGATAGGAGACTTCAATGCAAGGATAGGAAGAGAAAATGACAAGTGGCCCTTGGTCATGGGCAAACATGGGATTGGGAAATGCAACTCCAATGGCGAGCTTCTACTGGCTCTGTGCTCTGAGTTCGAACTGATAGTGACGAACACCATGTTCAAGCAGAAGGATGAACGCAAGACCACCTGGATGCATCCTCGTTCCAGACATTGGCATATGATCGACTTCATCATCACGAGGTGTCGGGATAAGATGGACATCCACAGTACCCTAGTCATGCGTGGAGCAAACTGCTGGACCGATCACCAGATGCTGATGTCAAAAGTGGCTTTCGACAAAAGCACAACAGGCAAGGGACAAGTAAGCCAACCAAGCTGAACATTGCAAAACTAAGTACCACCAGCCATAGGGAGAGCTTTGAGCAGGAGATGGACAGTGCTCTCGCCCAATGGGAGGATAATGAAAATTCAACACCAGACGAGGAATGGGCTGCTTTGCAGCAGGTCGTGTACAACACAGCCAAGACATATCTTAGCAAGCCAGACAGAAAACACCAGGACTGGTTCGACCCCAACGACCAGGAGCTACAGACTCCTATGAGCAGAAGAGACCAAGCCCACCAGAGAGTGTTGCAAACCAGGAGCACTAGATCCACCACTGCAGCATACAAAGATGCCTGCAGATTGCTACAAAAACACACGCGTGCACTGAAGTCAGACTGGTGGGAAAGGAAGGCAGTGGAGCTGCAGAGAGCTGCTGACAGTAACAACATGAAGGGCTTCTACAATGGACTTAAGGAAGTGTGGGGACCCAAAAAGAAGGGACCTGTTCAACTGAAATCAACAGATGGAATGGAGACCTTCTCTGACAGCAAGAGAGTTGTGGCAAGATGGAGTGAACACTTCCAGAAGCTGCTCAACGTCCCTGGCGACATAGATCACGAAGCTCTGGACAACATCCCGCAGCGCATTATCAAGACAAGCCTCGATGAGATTCCAACTATGGATGAGATGGCTTGAGCAATCGCCGGCCTGAAAGATGGCAAAGCACCTGGAGGAGATGGAATTCCTGCAGAAGTATGGAAGCACGGAGGAGACAATCTGTTCAGCAGACTGCACCAACTAATCACCAATGCCTGGGAGATGGGTTATGTACCACAAGCATGGAAGGATGCCAGCATTGTAACCATCTACAAGAAAGGTGATCGAACAGACTGTGGGAACTATAGAGGAATCTCTCTTCTTTCCATAGTGGGCAAGATCTTCGCCAGGATCCTCCTCAACAGACTATCTACCCACATAACACCAGAGGTAGTTCCGGAGACACAATGTGGCTTCAGATGTAACCGGAGCACCGTGGATATGATCTTTTGTCTCCGACAACTACAAGAAAAGTGCATTGAGCAGGACCGACCACTGTACATGGTATTTGTCGACTTCAGCAAGGCGTTCGATACAGTTGGGAGGACCGAGCTATGGCAGCTACTGAGGAAGTATGGCTGCCCAGAGAAGTTCACAACAATGATCGAGGCACTACATACTGGAATGATGGCGAATGTTAGTGTTGGCGGAGAAGTCTCGGAATCGTTCAGGGTCACAAATGGGGTCAAGCAAGGTTGTGTACTGGCCCCCACGCTCTTCTCCATCTTCCTATCAGCAATGCTCGACGAGGCTTTCCGAGACATGGGGGATGGCATCTACATACAGTCCAGACAGAGCGCTGACCTATTCAACGTCGCACACTTCAGAGCAAAGACCAAGACTACTCGGATACTGATGAGAGAGCTGCTATTCGCAGATGACAGTGCACTGGTTGCACACTCTGCTGAAGAGATGCAGAAAATAGTGGATGCTTTCTCCGATGCGTCAAAGAAGTTCGGCCTGAAGATTAACATCAAAAAGACCGAGGTGCTGTACCAATCCAACTCTACAAGAACCCGAGAGGAGGATATCATGGTTGATGGAAACAAGCTGAACTCTGTTCTAGAATTCACCTACCTCGGAAGCACTATATCAAGTGATGGATGCATTGACGACGAAATACAGAGGAGGATGGCCAAGGCTAGTACATCTTTCGGCCGACTACACCAGAGACTCTGGAACAACCACCATGTGTCCATGCGGGTTAAAGGCAAGATATACCGTGCAATCGTGCTGTCCACCCTCCTATACGGAGCTGAGGCCTGGACAGTGTACAGACGACAGGTGAAACAGCTGCGTGCCTTCATGATGCGACATCTGCGTTCGATCATGAGGATAACCTGGATGGACAAAGTGACAAACAAGGAAATACTAGAACGAACAGGGCTGCCATCTATGGAAGATCTTCTGATCAGAAAGAATCTCCAGTGGACTGGACACCTCACGAGGATGTCACCAGACAGGCTACCGAAGCAGGTTCTCTACTCTCAACTGTCTTCTGGTCACAGAAAAAGAGGGCGCCCTCGTCTGCGGTTCAAAGATACCATCAAGAGAAACCTGAAGATGAGAGACATAAAGATCGACTCATGGACATCACTCTCACAGCAGAGAGACAAATGGAGAGCAATAGTCAAGTGATGGAAGCAGTCTTTGTCGCTTCGCGACCGACAGCATGATGATGATGATATATATAATTATACATGTATATATATATATATATATATATATATATATATATATATATATATATATATATATATATATATATATATATATATATATATATATATATATATATGATTGTACCTGACATCAATGTATTCGTAGTCCTTTTCTGTCAATGTAGTTCGCTGCTGTCGGACATAGTGCTGTCCACACATCGCATCAGCTCAATGGCGCGGAATATTGCATTTTACTTGGCCTTCAAAATGGTTGTTAGTTGAAATAAAGGACGATCGTCACGTGATGACGTCATCATCGTTTGACGTGAAGTTTGCATGCTTACGCTCACGTCAACTCGCTGCAGCATCGTCCCACTAGTCAAGCCGCGCCACTTTCAAGCTGTTTAATTCGGTAATTCTGATAGTCCGCAGCGACGCCTATCGAGTCGAGTGGAACCCTCGTCTCATGTATTCCGGTTAGCTGTAAAACGTGGTGTCGGCTCTGGTTACGGTTTTTATTCCAAACAGTTTACATTAAATATTTGTGTTTTGACCATCACAATTTCAACCACTATACCGATGTTGAATGTACGCTATATATAAGTCGATCGGTTATGTTTCTGTAATTAAAAGATGGTTATTTCTTTGAAAAATAGCCGATTATTAAAATATAAGAAAGCACACTTCCAAACTTCTTGAACACTACTTCAAAGTTCATAGCCGCATCACGAAACACCTTGAAAAACATCATATTCTAAATGCCCAGGTCCACTTTCGTCTTCTGAATTGTCTAATAATGTCTTTGTCTTTTCTCTCACCCAGATGTTTGTTTTTCTATCCGTCTATGTGATGCTTAACATACTTCTTTTAATGTTTGTGGGGTTGCTAGCTTGTTCTTTGACTTTGACTTTGTCTGACTGGAGAGGGCCCACGTTTCCGCGGCGTATGTCATTGTTGGTAGTATGCATATATGAGTTACAGATATAAAATTCCAAGATTATCTTTGAAGATCTCGTCGTGCATGCGTGCTACCCAGCCTTGTCTTGTTTAAGTACTGGCTATCACACCTGGTGGGGTCATATGTAGGGGCCTATAAGTAATAAGACATCTGCAAATATATCAAATAGGTAGACTGTGCCTGAAGTCGAGTTGATATTGTTAGGTAAGTCACTGCGACACTGATGTAAATAAGGAAGAGAGCCGGCTGTTATTCTTCCTTGAATTGTATCTGTGAAGTACCGGTAATTGTTACTGAAATACAATGCCATACTGTGAGTGGTTGAATTTATTGAAAGTAATTCTTCTCGTAAATAATTTTCTGAAACGATCCCTCCATTAAAATTATACTCTGCGCCACTACACTACTAGCAGTACTATATATACAACTGCTACCAATAACCTAAACACAACAGTAAAACTTTAACAATTCGCCTACCAACTCTCTTCAATTATGTATGGCACTCAGTATCCCAGTCCCAGACAAAATCTCCAAGATTATAGGTATTTATTAATTATATGCAGTTGGAAGTGTCTGGTGAAGCGTTAATGGATGGATCCAGTTGGTTTCCAGGTACGTGTATGTGAAGGTTAGTTGGTGGATACTGAGGATTGTAGGTGGATGTCCAAATGGCATAAGCATATAACTATGCATCTGGTGAGAAACTTAAACGTTAATACTACGGATTATTGCTATAGGCAATATAACGTTATACCCAATCGTTGACTTCCACACGTATCTTTTAATTTCAGAAACATAACATATCGATTTATATATAACATACATTCATCATCGGTATATTGGGTGAAATTTTGATGGACAAAACACAAATATTACGTGTAAAATGTTTGGAATTAAAAACGTAACCAGAGCCGACACCACATTTTACAGCTAACCGGAATACATGAGAAGAGGGTTCCAATCGATTCGATAGACGTCGCTGCTGACTATCAGAATTCCCGAATAGTAATAACAATAATAATGATGATAACAATAGTGGTGGTGGTGGTGGTGGTGGTGGTGGTGGTGGTGGTGGTGGTGGTGGTAGTGGTAGTGGTAGTGGTAGTGGTAGTGGTAGTGGTAGTGGTAGTGGTAGTGGTAGTGGTAGTAGCAGTAGTAGTAGTAGTGGCAATACACATGGCACCACTGATTAAAAGCGCTGCTTGTAGACCCAAACATGTCCCTAGACTAGAGTATCAGTTGGTAACTCTCTTTAGCTGTTGGGTGAGAGGCTGTAGTCGGAATGACGGACATGGTCATGGTTGTCAGATCAACTTTTAAAGCGACACGATAATTTCTGACCTTTGGAGGAAACCTGAATGGAATAAACGGACACCATGATGGATCACGGTTCAGAGTCTCTATCGATGTAGCGGAATGAATGATACTTCCGGCCATGCGCAATATTCAAATAGGATGATAAATTATGTTTTTTTTTTGTGCTTGTGTTTGTCATGCTGTGCGGTTCTCGTGAAGTTTCTGCAGGCTGTTTCTGTCTCGTAGAATACTCTATGGCAACAGAGTTTTGGTGGTTATTGTTATTCGTGTACATGTGTGACGACAATGCGACGTTATAATATTAAAGGACAAAAAAAGACTACGGTTTCGCGTCATACACCTAATAGAGTTTATACAAGGTAACAATTTCCACATATACTCGATTTTGTAACGTCAGCGGTTTACTCAGAATGTGACTTTAAAGTCTAAAATTCTAACGAAATCCACGATGGTCTAGACGCCGCCATAGGTGAAGGGTTAACTTGGCTTGGCCATTCAGCGCGCGGCATTATATGACTCTGCTGAAGCCGGTAAGCTTCGTGCGACGTTGTTAAGGGTCAACAACTTCGAGTCTTCAACAGTTCGTTCAGTTGGCGTGACATCTAGCAGCTGCTTATAGACGTATATCTAAATCTGTGGTTAAATCTATGGTAAACTTTAGTAATTATGCCTTACTGTTCGGCATGCGGTTGCAATAATAGTTGAAACAACCGGTAGTATTGAAGCAATGGATTCACATTGGTGATTTGCGGGCGTACTGTTTGGAATCCCTCCAGTCCAAGTACAGTTCACTTTGATCGGTCCATTTTGAGGAGAAATGCTTTGAAGTAGACATGTATCATCAGTTGATGGGATGATTTCAGCGATAACAATAATAGACAACTTTATATTTACCGTCATCAGCATGATACGCGCGTTGCCGAGTTGCAGCCATTTCATGACAACAGCCAAACCCCATGCAGGGAATCTACGCGGAGAGCGCCTCACCGTCGTGACGTCATTCTTCGTCAAAGATGGAGTTGCGCATATAGTCGGGGCGCACGGTGGTCGAAGTGGACACCTCGTGCTATGTTTGGTTGCCCTATTGTTTTCTAAACTTCAAACCTTCCTTAACAATAATCCAGAGGGCAACCCTCTGAAATCAGTGTACCTCACTCCGAAATTCGCACTTAAATTCAGACGTATAGGGTGCCGGAATGGCCGTTTAGTCACAATTGCAATTTTTTTTTCATAGTTTGTTTAGGCCTACAAAGATACTTTTTATGGCAAACTATTCGTATTGCAGAGGAGCATAAACACAATAAATATCTTATTGAAATGTACATTTTAAGGCAACAGATTCAGCAATATGTTAAAATAAACACTTCCGTTTCGTCATCGACATAATGTAACGTTTACCGTAGTTCTCTTAATATATATTCAAAATATATGGTTAACATATCAAAATGATCCCCATTCATTGCTCTGTTGTTAGATACCACGACATTGTAAAATGTATCAGCACATCACATGTTTTTGAACTAACATATACGTCACCCCTCATTTTTGATTGACGTAATGTTTTGACACAAAATGGGAATAACTAGTAAAATGGGGAGCCTACAGGATCGATAGGGGGCGGTGATATGCAACTCAGGCATGTGATGTAATCGGGCTAATTACGTGCACGCGCTGTTTGTTTACTTTTCCAGTTTATCTTTGAATCCTTTAGGCTCCAACTGTTATTCGTGCATAGTCGGGGCGCACGGGGGTTGAAGTGGACACCTCGTGCTATTTTTGGTTGCCCTGTCGTTTTCTAAACTTCAAACCTTCCTTAATAATATTCCGGAGGGCAACCCTCTGAAATCAGTGAACCTCACTCCGAAAATTGCATTTACATTCAGGCTTATGTGGTATCTTAATGACCGCGCTGCATATATTTCTCTTTCCACAATTTCACAGTAAATGTGTGACAACATGTGTGACAACAAACTTAAGTGTAGTATCAACTAATCAGGAATGACGAGAACTAATATGTATGGCAATATCGTATTGATATGTTTATTTATTAGGAAGCCAGGTACAAAACATTGGACAATATATCGAAAAATCAGTTCGGTTTCGCAGTTGACATCACACAACAGGAGCTATAATTACCTTAATATGTAATCAAGATATTTATGTAATATATCACAATGATGTACATTCATTTACCTACTGGATTATGCAAAGCAGTGGTAAAATAGTGCTATATTATACGCAATCACGAGCCGAACATGTACCCCACCCCCTAAGTGTTGCCCAATCGTGACGTGACGCAATTCGGAGTGGATTTCATTGATTGTATCAATTTCGCGTTTCTTACTCTAATAATATACTAGTAAAGACAGTCCTGATGCATACCCTACTGCTGGTTATTAATGCAATGTTTGTTAAGGCAATATAAAATTATGATAACACGCATTATTCGAAATAAAAAACACATGAAGGTATTACTCAATCACATCTTATACATTGTTCTTAGTAATCTGTGCCACTCTTGTCATAGCCATTTTTTTCAACAAGAATTCAAACGGGTATTACTCGCCCTATTTGATATCTTTCCCATCGTATGGCCAAGCAACACAACACGGCACTTGAAAATTAAACTTCAATTCAGGCCTGAAGGAATGACTGTTAAGTCACAATGGCTAAAATTATGAAATATTCATGGTTTATTTAATGAAATTAGCTAGTCTCTGTGCCAGAATATATCCGGAATGGTGAGAGGAATACAGACCACAAATATATTATAAAAATGTATATATTTTAAAGCAACGAGAAACAAACAATTGAAGAATAAGTAGAAAAACATTTACGTTTTGTCGTCGATTTCATACAAATGTACCGTGGTCACCTTACTACATATTCAAGCTATATAATGAGTGAACATATCAAAGGTATCCCCATTCATTTCTCGGTTGATTTATACCATACAATTGTAAAATACATTTGAACATCATTTGTTCTAGAATCAACATACAGTGTATACTTCTCCACCTCATTTTGGTTTGACGTTAGATTTTAACATAATCTCTGGAATAACTTGAATATATAAACACGTTGCGTCTAATAAGTAAATTAAATATAACGTATTCTTGTTTTCAAATACATCAGGTATGTCATCATGTTTGAATGACATGTTTTGCAGCCTATCAGTCATTTTAACTTAGTTTGGTGTCTACGGTATTTTACCGACAACAAATACGAAACTAACAAAATAAACACAACGGACACTTATGATTACCAATTATATGGTATGTGACATCACTATATTTGACAATGACTAAAAAAACGGTAACTTCTCGTCTGCATAAGCTATTTTGATTGTTGAAAATAACAATTTGGTGACGGCAAGGACGAAGAATGTCGCACTGTTATCATCATAACGTGTTGAATCTCTTGGTTGTCGAGCGCCATACCTTCTCAAATTGAACCACACTACATTTCTTTGTGCGAAAAGCTTAAAGCCAGATTACTTATAAAGATGAGGACTATATATTTGCAACCTTTATGCAGTTGGAAAAATTATATGGAGTCTTATCCTTATAGAAACTGGTTTGTGTAAGCAAGGAACGGCTAACAAAGGTTTTGAACACAAATGACTACGGGAGGCACGGGTGCATTTGAACATTGGGGAAATGGGCAATTGGGAAATTTTGATTTAGTATGATAACATGCTCCCATTTGTTGTTGCTGCTGGTCACCACAACTACATTTATTCGCTGCCAATGTGCCTAAAGGAAATGAACAACCTGAAGAACCCAGCC
Organism: Oasisia sp. SBJ-2009; assembly: GCA_964017155.1. NCBI lineage: Eukaryota > Metazoa > Annelida > Polychaeta > Sabellida > Siboglinidae > Oasisia > Oasisia sp. SBJ-2009. Next base: position 49,734,853 of record OZ024861.1, read on the forward strand.
CCATATGTATATCAGTACTTCACGAAAGGTCAATATGATGTGCGAAAAAAGCTGAGTCATTCAAATGTATCACCTCTGAAATAGCTCATGGGCAGACATAAAGCATAGATGTGAAGGAAAGTGCGAGTGGGCTTACATAAATACACCTGGATGCTAAAGTACGAACCAAGTAGCATTACACAAAGCCTGTGTATCTAAGGTATCATTCCATTTCAAAGAAGTGATGAACCATCTGCAGTCTAACAATCCCACGAAGATGGAAACCAGCAAATGATCAATCAAGCATGCATAAAAACAGCACATGATCAATCCCGTCACGGTAGACTCCAGCAACATACTAACTATTGCCACGAAACAGTGAGCCACTGTAACTATCATGAACACTCTGGAAACTGTGAAAAATATTTCCAAAACTGAGCTCCAGGAATATTTGAATGACAACGCAAAGTCCAAAAGGTACGTGACAGCATATTTGAAGAACTGCATCCCCAATAACATCTTACTGTGCTGCAGAAGCAGACGTAGCAGCTGATCAATGAAGTTGTCATGCTGATACGCCTTCTTCATCAGAAAGGTATTGGGGAAAATGTCAATCTTGAGGAAACCATCGGAGAATATGAATGTTCTAAGGTACCGCAAGCTTTGTTTGAGTCAAATGGATCGATGCGTCAAGGCTTGAGGTTGACAGCTGTGCTGAAAGAGACTCACTTGAAGATGGAGGAGAAATTATTAGATATCGGTTGGAAGACGGGTTCCACACATTTGGAACCAGTATCTTTGACGGTGCCGCCTTTACCAGAACTTTCACAATGGTATACAAGTTACGTGTCGCCAGCAAATGCCCTTGTAATTGTTCTTGCGCTAAATGCCAAGTGCCGCGTTGTGCTGCTTGCAAGTGCAAACGGAACGATACCAAATGTAGGCGAGTAATACCTGTTCGGACTCTAGTTGAAAACAATGGCTGTGACAAGAGTGACACAGGTGACTCAGAACAATCTTTAAGATGTGATTAAATACCACCTTGGTATGTTTTATTTTCGAATAATGTTATCATAATGTTATGTTGTCTTAACAAACATCGCATTAATAACCAGCAGTAGATTATGCATCAGTACTCTGTCTTTAATAGTGTATATTACCCTAAGGAACGCGAAAATGATACAATCAATTAAATCTACTCCGATTTGCGTCACGTCACGATTGTGCACACTTAGGGGGTTGGGTAGATGTTTGGCTCGTGATTACGTATAACGTAGCACTATTTTACTATTGCTTTGCAGTATTCAGTAGGTAATTGAATGCACATCATTTTGATATATTACATAAGTATATTGATTACATATTAAGGTAACTATAACTCCTTTTGTGTGATATCAACTGGAAAACCGAACTGATTTATCGTTGTTTTGTCCAATGTTTTGTATCTGGCATCTTGAAAAATAAACGTATCAAAAAGTTATTGCCATAAATAATAGTTTTCGTCATTCCTGATTATTTGATACTACACTTAAATTTGTTGTTATACAGTTACTGTGAAAATGGGAAAGAGAAGTGTATACAACTGGGCCATTAAGGGCATGGATATAAACGCAATTTTCGGAGTGAGGTACACTGATTTGAGAAGGTTGCCCTCTGGAATATTGTTCGGGAGGGTTTGACATTTAATAAAATACACGACAACCAAAAATAGCACGAGGTGTCCACTACCTCAAAAATTTGGACCGTGCGCCCCGACTAATAGTATTTGGATGGTTGGGTGTTAAAAAATATTTTTCTGGTAAACCGCTGGCGTAAACAAATTGAGTATATGTGGAAATTGTTACTTTATATTAACTCTATTAGGTGTATGCCACGAAACAGTAAACTTTTTTTGTCCTTTAATCATGGCATATAATAAGTTGAGCATATGCAGGTGTTTACGAAATTTTATTGAACGTAGTAGTGTTCATTGAAACACTTTACATGTTGAGTTATAGACGTAATTCTTCCCAATAAAAAGTTCAGATCGGAGGGAGAGAGAGCGGAAGCAAAACAGTCAGACGTGTGGTAGCAGGGGCAGGGGCAGGGGCAGGGGCAGGGGCAGGGGCAGGGGCAGGGGCAGGGGCAGGGGCAGGGGCAGGGGCAGGGGCAGGGGCAGGGGCAGGGGCAGGGGCAGGGGCAGGGGCAGGGGCAGGGGCAGGGGCAGGGGCAGGGGCAGGGGCAGGGGCAGGGGCAGGGGCAGGGGCAGGGGCAGGGGCAGGGGCAGGGGCAGGGGCAGGGGCAGGGGCAGGGGCAGGGGCAGGGGCAGGGGCAGGGGCAGGGGCAGGGGCAGGGGCAGGGGCAGGGGCAGGGGCAGGGGCAGGGGCAGGGGCAGGGGCAGGGGCAGGGGCAGGGGCAGGGGCAGGGGCAGGGGCAGGGGCAGGGGCAGGGGCAGGGGCAGGGGCAGGGGCAGGGGCAGGGGCAGGGGCAGGGGCAGGGGCAGGGGCAGGGGCAGGGGCAGGGGCAGGGGCAGGGGCAGGGGCAGGGGCAGGGGCAGGGGCAGGGGCAGGGGCAGGGGCAGGGGCAGGGGCAGGGGCAGGGGCAGGGGCAGGGGCAGGGGCAGGGGCAGGGGCAGGGGCAGGGGCAGGGGCAGGGGCAGGGGCAGGGGCAGGGGCAGGGGCAGGGGCAGGGGCAGGGGCAGGGGCAGGGAAACAGAGGCTGGATATGCATGTGTAGTGACTTCTCTACATAATCAACAATTCAATAAAAATCTTTATGCCAGGAAATTATGTTCGTACACATGCATTCACTCACTCACACGCAAGCACGCTCACATATGTAACCACAGACACACACACAAAAACACTACACGATCAATGATAATCCACATTACTTCATATCAAATGAATGTTTTACTTCCGTCATAAAAGCTAGGAACCGGGCAACCGTTTCAATAACATTTTTATGAGCTCATAAAACCGAGTTTCTTCTTGTATTTAAAGCGACCTACCGAAAACAACATCAACAACAGCACTCGTCGCCAAATCACCTTCTCCGGGGTTTCAAGGAAACATTATCTCTGTGATACACCGCAGAGGTTACTTTTCACACTTTTTCCACTTCCTAAATGTAACAACAGATAGTTAATGATAGAATCTTCACATGAGCTCACTATCTTGGTGAAAAGATCCCAGGTATGTTATGACGATCGAAGCTCATGTCGCCATGAATTAAAGACGTTGTCTTTGACAATGTATGCAAAGTGTTGACGCTGAAACAGGAAATGCCCACCATTTGTTAATTAGTACTCCACCAACAGATATTTATGGAAATGTGGACTGTGTAGGTCATTAAGTCAATTAGTCAGACATGAACGGTGTGGCCTGCGCTAAAGTAGTATTTACACAATCGTACATGTAGAGGGTTATACTTTACAAAGCATATCCGATTCATGTAAAATTATTACATAGCGTTGAATTTTGATAATAAGGTTAACTTTTAAATAGAACTGTGTTTATCTTTGTATGAGGAAAGTTTTTTTATCTTATACTGTGACTGATATGTAATTAGTTGCATATTTTCTTTGTGATGTTTATAGCGAATAATCTATATTCTCGACAATTGTTTTAATATTTTATGTCATTATCAACAGGCGAACATGTGCCATGTGTGTCATAGTTCGCCGTTGTGGTAGTCATTTTGTTTGTAACTACACCAACGGTGGTCTCTCGTTTCTAGTTGTTTCCAGCACTCGCACACGTTCTACTTACTTGTTTGTATATAATTATTATCGTGGGCAAACCAGACACAGAGCAGTTTCACAGCAATGATCACGATGAAGCGAACGCCAACGTGATGGAAAAGCGCTGTTTTCTCCACAAACATTATTCATGCATAACCAATCTGGAATGTTCTAGATGATGAAAAGGTACGAGTTTTGCCCGCCGCCCATGCAGTCTCTGGGGATGTATAAGACTGGGAGGGTTTTTTCTGCGAATAAGCACAAGTATACCTACGACACAGCATGATCAAACCCCTGGGTGAGCTTGCTAGTACAGACGTCGTTGAAGAGATTAGTTTTACCACCTACCACCTATATGTGTGTGTGTGTGTGTGTGTGTGTGTGTGTGTGTGTGTGCGTGTGCGTGTGCGTGTGCGTGTGCGTTTGCGTGTGCGTGTGCGTGTGTGTGCGTGCGTGCGTGAGCGTGAGCTTGAGCGTGAGCGTGCGCGTGCTCGTGCGCGTGCGCGTGTGGGAGGTAGGGGTGGGTTTCTTGGTGGTTTGTGTATGTGTATGTGTATGCGTACGTACGTGCGTGCGTGCGTGCGTGCGTGCGTGCGTGGGTGTGTGTGTGTGTGTGTGTGTGTGTGTGTGTGTGTGTGTGTGTGTGTGTGTGTGTGTGTGTGTGTGCGTGTGAGTGTGTGTGTGGGGGAGGTAAGGGTGGGGGTTCTTGGTGGTTTGTGTGAGCGCGCGTGTGTGTGCATGCATGCGTGCGTGCTTGTGTGTGTTCGTTTGTTTTGGTATGAGTGCGTGCGTGCGTGCGTGCATGCATCTGTGTGTAGAGATTGAAGGAGCACACCGACAGGTCTGAGATCGTCACAATAAGGCGATTGACTGGTGAGCAAATTAAATAATTAGCAGTAAACAAACAAGCGCCAATGTAATTACCAAAGAAATTATTGCACCATTTGCGAAATTGCACAACCTCAAAAATTATTTATTTGGAGGAATTACTCGTTCTTCGCTCGACACCTACAGTAGAACATTGCAACATCAGTTCATTTTGGCCAATGGCTATTAATATGTCAACATAAGGATGCAAAATAATAGTTACCCGGTTACTACACTAAAATCAAACTGCATCTTATAACCAAAACAATTACTTTATCTAGTCAATATTCCGCTGGGCAGTTGGAACTTCATATCGTGAATGTATAAGTTTAAAAAAACAGCAACGGTTAATGTTGTGAAGTTACCTGTTCATGCCAGCACCCCTTCTTTCGATCATGTTAAGGTACGAATTATTAATTATTGTTTATAACTTGTTACCTAAGTGTTGGTACCTAACTGTCATGTTCCTTGTCTGAAAGATTGTGAGAAGTGAGGAATATGTTGTCCGGCTTTAGGTGGGCATTAGTCTCTCTCTCTCTAAATATATATATATGTATATGTATATGTATATGTATATGTATATGTATATGTATATGTATATGTATATGTATATGTATATGTATATGTATATGTATATGTATATGTATATGTATATGTATATGTATATGTATATGTATATGTATATATATATATGTATATGTATATGTATAATATTTTTTATGTATATGTATATATATATATATATATATATATATATATATATATATATATATATATATATATATATATATATATATTATGAGTTATGAGTTCGTGTCTCTTTATAGCATTGTGTCGTTTTTCTCTTAGTTTATAACTTTGACAATTCCTATAAATGTTTTTGTTGAACTGGCAGCTACAATGGCCAATACACTGGGTTGTCATGTCGTTACTCATACCTGGTAAAATCCTGGCTACACCACTGGTAGGCCTATGCGAGGGTCAAGATAGACATAATCATTTGCAAGGTGACCAGCGAGGCAGATAGCAAACACTGGCGCCACATTACGGATAGAGACTAAGATACGTCGAGAATATTCTGCGTAATAGTTAGATGTCTTTCCGATAGAGGACAGCCATTCCTTAATTTTTTTTATTTCATTTATAACTCATATTTACTATATACTGTTTAAATAACTGTGAAATCTTCTATTTAACGTATTTGATATGCTCATATAAAATAAACTACCTTATTAATTATCTCAAAATAACCTCAATAGGTGGCGCTGTTCCTTTTCGTAGAAACGTAGACATTTACGATGGAAGATGCGACGGTATTGTCGTTTGTGTACGAATATTTGAAAGAGAAGTGCAGCGATGCTGCTAAGTTGATTAAAAAGAAGACGGGTGTGGTGAGTATTCTGAACGTCATTGCTTTCTTTGTGTAATAAACATCATTGTTTTTTCGTTAAATGGCCTCCAATTAATCGAGCACGTGTTGACAAAATCAAAAGCAGCATGGTCCTGGAAAATGGCCCCGAGCCCACCTTGGAAAATATGTTTTAAGGTGATCTTCGGTGAAAGTGAAGTTTAACAGCTATTACACCGTTATTTTAGTATCTCTAATTTGACTTGTATAAACAAATGCAGAAAAAACCAGAAACTGACATTATTGTATAACGTGTCCACTAGCTGACACTGTCGCCTACCGGTCCCGTGTACCTGCGGCTATGCTGACTGCTGTGTGTGCAGTTATCAGTCTATAATGGCACATGGCATGCTGTGATGGTCACCATTAGTATTAAAATAAAATGTGTATGGACCCATTTTAAACCACATTAAACGTATACACAGTAGTCTCAGCTTTCAGTGGACCCTCTGGTTTGAATATATTCAATTCTCGACTTGCCATTTTCCCAGTGTGCAATGCGCAATCATCGTAGCAACAAGAGCTCGGTGAATGCTAGGTCTGAGTCTGCGGCTAGCGGCATCAGCGAGAGCGAAAGATCGTGCAGAAATGCTGCGTTGCATTTGGTTATACTAACCACAATTTAAAACCCGGAAAGAAAATGTCATACCATGTATTTCCGCGCGATGCAGACCGTAAATAACGTTGGGTCCAGGCTGTGAAGCGACAGAATATTGACAGCAGCAACTGGGAGGCGCACACTAAAAGGCGGGCCACAATTGAATTGGCAGACGGATTGAATTTATGTATGACATACAGTAAATAAAAGGATGACACAAAAAGGTGCAAGCGCTTATTTCCACTGTATTCCCAGAAATAAAGACGGATACAGCAGACCACATTTAGATTTTTGTTCACAAAAACGCAACCGATCGATATGCTCCATGTTTACAAGTTGTGTTGTTTGCGCGTGCGATCGTAATATTGGAGACTTACTATTGTGTTGTACTAAAAATTCTAAATGTAATATCGAATGGTGTTACTTGTATTTATAAAATCTTAGAAATAAATTAAAATGTTAGGCCTTACTAATTAACTCGAGTATTCGATCAGTCAAAAACAGAAGTCCCACATACACGGCAGCGTCTTAATTACTGTCAGTTTATTTAAATCGTCTGATGTAATGACTCGCCTAACGGTACATGTGTTCACAGGGTACTAATTCCCGTTATTGAATACCGATCTTATAGAAATGATCACCTGGTAGGTGAGGAAATCTGAGGCTCCAGTCGGCTTTTGATGTTCTTTGATCTACTGTGAAAAGGCATAATAATGTGGATTGATCTCGGATTGCACTGCTGGTTGCACATTTGTTAGTAGTGGGTGGGTGAGTAGTTCGTGTTATTGAGGGTTATTTAATAGAATGTTCTTCACCGAGATCATGGAGATTGATATTGTGTCTGAGGCTGGCTGTCTAACGGTACGTTTTCATGGGACATTATTCACTCGTTATTGGGTGCCGGCCTGTGGTGAGGACATCTGAATGGTGATGGACATTATCTCTTCACAAGTGTTCGTTAATTGTAGGTCTAGTTATTACCAGTACTGAGGCTCATTAGTGTGTCTGCAATATTAAATAATTGACAAGGACATATTTGCAATAGAGCTTTTACGCCCTTGTGGCCTTCCAGAAGTGTTTGGAGATATGATGGCTTGTGTACCATCACAGGTGTTGTGTATTTCCATATAACATAAATACTCCATGGTTTTGCAGCTCTTGTCAAAGAAAAACACCAAGTAAAGCACCTTAAAAATTTCAATAAAAAATCATGAATATGTTATTATCATTAGTTATTTTAGTATGTTCTCATTTGCAGCTCTATGTGTGAACTTATTTTATGAAATATTCCTTAATTCATGCATTGTGCCATTGTTATGACCTATATGTTTATATTAGTCATTTAATCTACATAATGATATTACTGTATTCTGTGTCATTTGTATAGCAGTTGATCCCACTGTTGTATGTAGTCAACCTAGTATAGTGACATTGATACATGTCTTAATTGTTGTGTGGTGCTACAGTAATATAACGAAGACTGATTTGTGAGTTTAATTTGCCAGTACTGTTATTATATTTTATTTGCATGTTTTTTTGGTAAGGTAAAATATGTGGGAATGGCTCCAGTTCTGCTGTTGCCTTCCAGCAATATGGATGGCATCGTTCCTCGAAAAGGTTGAGGCCAACTGGCTGTCGTGAGCAGCTGGCGAGACTATCCAGCAACCGCTTTTGCTCTTGGTCAGTTGCGATGCTTGGGGTGGCATATCTGTTCCACTGAATAACCGTCTTGGTGGCAGATTTTTGGAAAGACCTGGTTGTCATGCACTGGAGCTGGTTTCACCTTCTTCACTAAGTCATTGTTCCTGTAGTATGTCTGGTGTACCCGAGACGTATCGCAGCTTCCACCTTGAACAGCAGTGCTGCTACGTGTGAACATGATTCACCGAGTCTGAAACAGAACAACATGATAAATAAACACAAAGAAAACAATTTAATTTTGATTACCAAAATAAATTATATGTCTGTTGTGATATAACAAGAGTTTTATATTTATCACAATAGAACAATATTTGAAATAATGCAAATGTATGTGGGCATGCAGAAGTAAACATTGCCCAAGAATAACTCTGAATAATTAAATACAATGATACATTTTAATCACGCTATCATAATAATAATGAAAATATGAATGTAACTGGACATACAATCACAATGTCACCAACAATCTGACACATGTATGAGTTTAATACAAGCTCATGTTGATGGGTCATTCTGTTTCTCGATATTTTGACTTTTTTGACATATTTCATTGTCAGAATTATTTGTTAGATTTAGTGCGAGTTCTTACCCAGCCATGCAATCACAGTGTAATTTTCGTGCATATCAACCCAGGGGTGGTGCGGTGTGTCGTTAACCCGCTGGGATGGAATGACATCAGCCTTCAGAATGTAGTGAGTCAGTGGCCTTGAAGTCAAGCACTGTTTTGACCCAGCCAGACTCAAACTGGGTGTGTGCCTCGAGAATCCGTCGATTTCGCATGCTTTCTCTCGTAAACACACCCGGTGTCTCGATCAGGTAGTATGCTACATCGGGCCATTCGATCCCCGGTCATTTCGTGGCATTGTCTACGGGATCTTGTACCGGCAGGTTCCCGCAGACAGCGCTGTCAGTTTTGACATGTATGCTGTAGCAGGCGTAGCGCGCTCCGTCTAAATGACTCAGATCGTCCAAATATCCGTATGACATAATGATCTAACTATACTAACTTCGACAATTACTACAAATAATATAACTAACCAAAATTAACGGTAAGTAACAAAGTAAAACAAGACTAGGTATGGATATACAACGCAAGCGCACAACACATTCACCGAGGCCTTTCACCGAGCTTTCACCGAGCAATGGCGGATTTCCTGTTGTTAGGCCACGTGACTTGCCCTATGACGCGTATGGCAAGTCGAGAATACAAAAATTATTGCTCATTCATGCAGTCAGGCTGGTTCAGTTCAGTTGTCATTTGAACTGGTATGTATGTATGTATACACAATATGGAAACATTCACTTTCAGGTCCCTCCACCAGTAGGCTCGCCAAGCATTGGGGACATGTACGAACACTGGAAGAGGTAATACACAGCTTTAAAATGTGAACTCTTTCACCCATACAATTGTGACTCATCTTAACAAAAGCGGTCGGATGTCGGTAAATCAGATTTTCCGTAAATGCCGATTTTGTGAAAAAATCGGGCATTCGTCAATTTTGAGATTTTCCCTGAAAATAATTCTTTAGTATTCGTTTTATCGATTGACACCAGAGATGGAGCGAGTACAATACAAATGTACTCGAGTACGAGTACGATTACTTTGAACATGCATGAGTACGAGTACAAGTACAAGTACTCAGAAAATAAATGTACTCGAGTACGAGTACGATTACTTTAGAATGTAATCATGATTACTTTAGAATGTAATCATGATTACTTTCATGATTACTTTAATAAATATCCTGTTTCTACCATAAAGGCGACCTCCATGGAATCAGGTGTCATTCTGTTTCTGTTGCTGTGCCAATGTCTAGTGTTCTAACTCATTACTGCTAACTGCTATCCACTGTCCAGATGTTATTATTATTATTAATCAGATGACTTTCTCATGTGTTGATACTCAAGATGTCCATATATCATACTACAAATTAAAGGTGTCATAGTGATACTGTAACAAATAGCATACAAATGTTTGAATGAGTGCCAAATTAGTGGTGATTCAACTATGTCAATGAAGTATCAAGAGGAAAATAGATTAACAATAATATCCAATTCAAATATGTCATATATCAGATGGGACAGACAGAATAGTTGGGGATTTAGACAGGTTTACAGTTCATATTTAAACATAATGGACAGGGATTTAGCAGCTAACTGCCCAGTCATTCACACCATACTGGCAGAACAAACAGTACAGGTGGGGCTGTGGCATGGCTTATAAAATTACAAAGCAAGATGTTAGGGGATGCTTATCTCCTGCAGTGCTTCCTGGGGACTGTCACAATATAACTTGTACTTTGTACTAAGCAGGAGGGTGAGGAGATGTGGCTTCTCTGGGAAGAGAAGGTATAATTAGGGAAATCTGACTGAATATTTATTTAACTTAAATGCTCAATAGTAATAGAAAATGAATACCTTGATTATTATTACATTTATTAGATTAATATTGCCATTTTGATCTGTCTAGTATTTTTGCTTGCAACTGTTCATATGAAAAAAAAGTAATCGTGAGAAGTAATCGTGAGTACGATTACTTTGGTAATGTACTCGAGTATGAGTACGATTACTTTGCTTCGTACTCGAGTACGAGTACTCAAAAAGTACTCGAGTACGAGTACACGAGTACGATTACTCCATCTCTGATTGACACACTTGTTATCATCTAACTAACTCTGTTTCATATATTTTATAAAGACATTTGCGTAGAGCTGTGCTAAGTGTTCCGCTCCATTTCCATAAAACAAAGCCGAAAATGCCAGTAATTGCGCGCATTCTTTGCCGCTAATTTTGGGACGATCCCTATCATAATGGGTATCACCGCGTAGCTTAACGCGTCATCTGTCCATATATGGTCATATCTATGCTAATGCATGCATTGTCCAGCCTCCAGAACGCTTGGAATAGACCCCCTATTCGTTGAACTGTGGTAAACAAACCGGGGTCACATGGTAGCAACAGCTCTGGCAACCGTTCTCATTGGTCCAGCGTGGAACATTTGCATAACCCCATGCGCGCACCGTGTATTTACATCGCATCACTGCGGACTTAGTTAGCGAGTGAACACGAAGCGAAAAATGGCGTGCAGTGTGGCGAAGTTGTTAAACTCTGATTTTTGGAGGAAGTGACTGATGAAAGCGTGGCAGACGATGACGAGGATGACAATTTTGCGAACTACATCACTGACGAAGGCGAATATTGAATTCGACTTTCGTGAGAATGATTACGGCACGGCTACGCAAGTCGCGCTGACCGATCCGTAGAGACGGTGTCAGATTCTCCGGATGAGAAACAAACACGGTATCTTAAGAATGACATTATTTTCCAACATGCCAAGTTTCAAAAAGATCGGTCCATGGTAACTAAGGTACATTCCATGAAACTTAACAAATATTTTGCATCAACTTTGAAGGCCATTTTCTTACTTTGAAGGTTTCTACCCCACACATGTTTGTCAAGCTATAACTTCGGCTAGAATCGAGATGTCTTCTAGCATGATATACCATATGAAAGCAGATATTATGCTCTTTCCAGTGGTACTAATAACTCAATTTTGAAAATTACCGACATCCGACCGATTTTGTTAAGATGAGTCACAATTCATCAGCATGCGACAGGGCCATAGCATACGTTAGCTGTTGTTCATTACATAGGTGTCACGCAGCAGTACACCTGACTGATTCCTTTGCAAAACTCTGAATATAAGCTCAGCCAATTTAATTGCTCACAAGGAGTGTGGTAAGCCTACGGCCATGTGAAATAATTGTTATCAATGCAAAATGCAAAGAAATATTTTTTCACCCAGCTACCATCTATATACTGAGTGGTTGAACGTTCTTATGTCAAGTTAGAGAAATGTAGCCAAACTAGTAAATACTGATTTATCATAGAAGTCACAACAAAAGTATTTGGTTTCCATTTCCTAGGAAATAATTACTACCTAATGTATATATTTATATGTTTGATACATTTATAAATGCCCTACAACTAGAGTAACTAAAGCATGCCTAATGTATGCTGTAATTACTTTTAAAATATTGTACTGGGTAAATGCATGTAAGAAATTGAAGTCATGCTGATTTGTCGTGGAAGTAACATAAAGTTGGATAAGCACATGGTCATACAATTACAAATGATTGATGAACTGTAATTGTTTTCAACAATATTTTTAACATTGTGATCCTTGGGGTAATTATATTATGCGACAAGAAACAATTATGGGGTTAGGGTTACGTCATTGTTTTATGTACCTTTAGCTCACAATATTAGAACATTAATTAGTTTGTATCGACGGTAACTGACAGGATCTATTTTCAGTACTGATTCACCACTGAAGAGGAAACTGAGCAGTGGCCAGATTAACGCCAAGAAGAAACTGAGACGGGAGGATGCGTCCTCGTCAGACTCAAGGTGGGTCATTGGTGGCCCAACTGTAGGGTGGAAGTGGCCCATTGGTAGAGAACGAAAAGTGGCCCAACTGTAGGATAGAAGTGGCTCATTAGCAGGGCTTTATGCAGGATAAAATTATTGCCAGTCACATGTTTTGGTGGACACATGAATGTTAACTGTTAAGCTAGTTTACACACTTTCAAATGTGCCTGATGAACTGAAATGGGCTACAAACACACATATGACACCATTTACAGCCACTTTCAAGGCATAACTAACACTATCTATGGTTTTGGAAGACTTTTTTGCTCCTTGATTTTTTTACCTGGCCACCACCCATATTTCTACCTGTCCATATTCGTTTTTACCCGTCCAAATGACGGGTGGACGGGTCTCTATATAAAGCTATGCTCATTAGTGTGGGCTTATTATAAGTATTTTTTTATTATTAGTATGTGTGTTTTTATGATTTTTTTTGTCTCGATATTTGATGCCATGTTTTATGATTTTTTACTTTTAGTTTCTTTCTATGATATGTTGTAACAGCGCCTTCGAACAAGGTAACTTGGATTTATGGCGCTATATAAATGCTTTTATTATTTATTATTATTACATCTGCCCTACCAATGCGGTGGAGGTGGCCCATTGGTAGGGGGAATGTGGCCCATATGTTGGGTGGAGGTGGCCTATTGGTAGGGGGAATGTGGCCCATATGTTGGGTGGAGGTGGCCTATTGGTAGAAGAAGGTAGCCAAACAGCAACAGATGGCTTTGTGGCCTTTCATTGAAGCACAAATTAGGAGTGGTGAGAGTCAAGTTCTAGGTCATGTTATCTGGCTCATATGAACAGAGAATTCATCTACACTTTATTACGTGGCATGCTGGTTTCCCAAACAATCATGATATAAAATAAAGAATTATAAATCATTCGATTAAAGCAACATAAATGTGTAGTGCGAGCCTGTTTATGTGACAGTATGAAGTGATGGGCGGTGGTGTTTAGGGTGGAGAGATGTCACCGTGAAATGTACAAAATGTAATGAATGTGGTGATTGCAGTGACGATGAAGATGATTCGAAGCAGAAACCAGCAGCTGCGAAACGACCACACAAAGCCAGCAGTAGTTCAGGTATGTCTTTGGGTGCAGGGTGGCTTGGGTATGGTACTTTGTTCTTCTCTTCCTTGTCCATGCGGTACTGGGTACCATTTTTGTGGGCTACATTATCCATAGACAACTTGCAGAAAGTACTCTTCAAAACAGCTCCCAAATTAGTGTAATAACTGTCATAATTAGTATCATGCATTTTGCCAATGTATTGATGCGGAAACCAAAACATAACAAAATGGCTGACAAAGACAGCCTTAACTGCGATTGCATGAAGCCAGCATCGCCAAAATATCTTTGTGGAGAATATATTTACTGGCTTATTGTAATGTCAATTTATTTGACATTGTTAAAACATGATTTCAGTTTTTTTCATCAAATCGACTTACTGTGTGTTTGATATTCCATGCCATTTTCATTTTTGTACAGTATTTTAATTCACCGACTTGTTTGTTTTGATACTGCAGAGTCTGACGCTGCTGCTAAGAAGACAGCCACGACACCCAAGTCCCACCAGCCTCCAAAGAAGGTCAAGAAGATGCGCAAACCTGTGTCTGGTACATCCGACAGCAGTTCTGACAGCTCGGATGATGAAGGCACATCTAAGCCAGTGAAGAAGACTCCAGTAAAAACAGCGAAGAAAGCGACTCCTAAAAAGAAAGAAAGTAGCTCCAGTTCTTCAGACAGTTCAAGTGAAGATGAAAAACCAGCACAAAAGAAAACTCCTGTAAAACTATCTCAAAAAGTCACACCGAAGAAGAAAGAAAGTAGTTCCAGTTCTTCAGAGAGTTCAAGTGAAGATGAAAAACCAGCGCAGAAGAAAACTCCTGTGGAACTAGCTCAAAAAGTCACACCGAAGAAGAAAGAAAGTTCCAGTTCTTCAGACAGTTCAAGTGATGATGAAACAGCAAAGCCAGCACAGAAGAAAACTCCAGTAAAACCAGCACAAAAGGTCACTCCTAAAAAGAAAGAAAGTAGTTCCAGCTCTTCAGACAGTTCAAGTGAGGACGAAAAGGCAAAACCAGCACAGAAGAAAACTCCGGTAAAACCAGCACAAAAAGCCACTCCTAAAAAGAAAGGAAGTAGTTCCAGCTCTTCAGACAGTTCAAGTGAAGAGGAAACGGCAAAACCAGCACAGAAGAAAACTCCAGTAAAACCAGCACAAAAGACCACTCCTAAAAAGAAAGAAAGTAGTTCCAGCTCTTCAGACAGTTCAAGTGAGGACGAAAAGGCAAAACCAGCACAGAAGAAAACTCCAGTAAAACCAGCACAAAAGGCGACTCCTAAAAAGAAAGAAAGTTCTAGTTCTTCTGACAGTTCGAGTGATGAGGAAACAGCAAAACCTGCACAGAAGAAGACGCCGGTAAAACCAGCACAAAAAGCAACTCCTAAAAAGAAGGAAAGTAGTTCCAGTTCTTCTGACAGTTCAAGTGAAGAGGAAACGGCAAAACCAGCACAGAAGAAAACTCCTATAAAACCAGCTCAAAAGGCCACTCCTAAAAAGAAAGAAAGTAGTTCCAGCTCTTCAGACAGTTCAAGTGAGGACGAAAAGGCAAAACCAGCACAGAAGAAAACTCCAGTAAAACCAGCACAAAAGGCGACTCCTAAAAAGAAAGAAAGTTCTAGTTCTTCTGACAGTTCGAGTGATGAGGAAACGGCAAAACCAGCACAGAAGAAAACTCCTGTAAAACCAGCTCAAAAGGCCACTCCTAAAAAGAAAGAAAGTAGTTCTAGCTCTTCAGACAGTTCAAGTGAGGACGAAAAGGCAAAACCAGCACAGAAGAAAACTCCAGTAAAACCAGCACAAAAGGCGACTCCTAAAAAGAAAGAAAGTTCTAGTTCTTCTGACAGTTCGAGTGATGAGGAAACAGCAAAACCTGCACAGAAGAAGACGCCGGTAAAACCAGCACAAAAAGCAACTCCTAAAAAGAAGGAAAGTAGTTCCAGTTCTTCTGACAGTTCAAGTGAAGAGGAAACGGCAAAACCAGCACAGAAGAAAACTCCTGTAAAACCAGCTCAAAAGGCCACTCCTAAAAAGAAAGAAAGTAGTTCCAGCTCTTCAGACAGTTCAAGTGAGGACGAAAAGGCAAAACCAGCACAGAAGAAAACTCCGGTAAAACCAGCACAAAAGGCGACTCCTAAAAAGAAAGAAAGTAGTTCTAGTTCTTCCGACAGTTCAAGTGAAGAAGAAACGGCAAAACCAGCACAGAAGAAGACGCCGGTAAAACCGGCACAAAAAGCGACTCCCAAAAAGAAAGAAAGTAGTTCCAGTTCTTCAGACAGTTCAAGTGAAGAAGAAACAGCAAAACCTCCACAGAAGAAAACTCCTGTAAAACCAACTCAAAAGGCCACTCCTAAAAAGAAAGAAAGTAGTTCCAGTTCTTCAGACAGTTCAAGTGAAGAGGAAACAGCAAAACCTCCACAGAAAAAGATGCCAGTAAAACCAGCGCAAAAGGCCACTCCTAAAAAGAAGGAAACTAGTTCCAGTTCTTCCGACAGCAGTGAAGATGAAAGCAAAAATGTAAAGAAAACACCACTTACAAATGGTAAAGTGAATGGGATTGCCGAAAGTAGTTCAAGTGATTCTTCTGCAGATAAAAAAGCTGCTGCAACACCAGAAGTGAATGGCCTGAAGGTAGGCATTGTGATGAATAATACAATTTTGGTTCTATCTTTAGTTATTTAGTAACATCACATTGACAGTTTGTTTTCATGGTACAGGTGCAGTAATTACATTAGCAATGGGTACAATTATTAATTTTCATAGCAATTTTTTTAGTAAAAATGTTCTTATTTATCTTCACTTTGGCATAAGAGATGTTTCTCAAACCTAGATCTCTATATGTGAAGTGCTGAAATCAGATGCTTGTTTATTTACCTAACTATTCACACAATAGATTTGAACAACACTGAAGCAGCTCCATGACGGGCTAAATGACATTAGAAAGTAGCATGTTAGTTTAATGTTAAGCATTTAGGTAGCGTTAACCGTTTCTGTGTTGCATACAAAGCAGCCACCATGATTTCATAATGAAAGTTGCACTATTCTTGCCTTGTTGGCGGGTCACAAAATGTTCAATTGTCTTTATTGCAGGAGTCCAAGTCAACGCCCAACACTGCAGAGAAGCCGAAACAAAGGGTACGTTTCGCAGCAAAATGCAATATACCATCGGTATTTTGAGATCACTTCTGATCCATCAATGCCTTACATGTTGCACATTTGACAAACACATACCATACCACACCACACGCCACACACACAATTGTTACTGGTGATTTTTATAAAAACATGGTACAACAATGCAGTTTGCTCCATTACTTATAGACTCATTCGTGTGTGATTTAATGTGGATTTATGTCATTTCAAAATGAATTGCACAGTATTGTAGCTCAACATGGTTCAACAGAGAAGTTTTGTCCATTTAACATGTCTTGCCTCAAAATCCTTCATTTGCTGTAGGGGTGCTCAATTGGTTGGTACTGTTGTTGATGTAAACATTATGAATGCAACTGACACTGCACAGTGCTGAATTAATTGTGATGTAGATCAGTTCATTCAGTAATTATCCGATATAACGCAATGAGAGGTATATAAATGGCAGCTTTAGGGGCATTAATGAAAACGGCTAAAAATCCTGAAAACAGCTGTGTTTATGTGGGAAGCCATGTATTTGTTTGATATTAATAAATTATTAATAATTGTCGATGTGTGTATACACCAATAAAAGGCTAGGTTTAACATTGACAGATACACAGTCACATTTAGTGGTAATGAAATGATATACTATCTCGTAAGAAAACTCATTCAAGCAATCCGTGTTAGTTGAGACAGCCTGTAACCATAGTTTTATGTAGAGACCCGTCCACCCTTCATTTGGATGGGTAACAACGAATATGGACGGGTAGAAATATTGGTGGACGGGTAAAAAAAAATGAAGGAGCAAAAAGATCTTCCAAAACCATAGATATTGTTAGTTATGTCTTGAAAGTGAGTGTAAATGGTGTCATGTGTGTTTGTAGCCCATTTCAGGTCATCAGGCACATTTGAAAGTTTGTAAACTGGCTTAACAGTTAACATCAATGTGTCCACCAAAATATGTGTGACTGGCAATAATTTGATCCTGCATAAAGCCCTGGACAACCTGTAACAGATGATTGTATGTTGCTGGCAGGAACGTAGACGGAGCAGTCCGTTCAGGAGGATCAAGCCCGAGGCCATCTCTCTAGACCCTCGACTCGCAGACAATTCATTCGCCGCAAAGGTTAGAAGAATTCCCACACCAGTTGTTGGAAATATTATACTACTCACTATTTAGGGCGGTATTATATTTTATGGCATGTGTATCACACAAAAACTAAAAACGGCATGTATTCGAGGACATGTTTATTTCCTGAATTGCATTGCTATATACCAAATGTCAACAATAAGTAACATGCGTTCTGTCATCAAAGAAGCAGTCCCCGAAAAATTGAGGTTTTCCCCAGACCCCGAAAAATTGAGGTTTCAGAATGTTACTCCAAGTCATGAAAATGTCCCAAACAGTTCAATTACCAGCAGCAACAACTGTCAGTAGCTTGTGTGTGACCCACATGATGCAATCACAGCCTGGCAACGGCGTCTCATGCTTCCAATGAGTCTCTGGATGGCTGCCATTTCAAGATTGTTCCATTACAAACATTGTGTGATCCTTAGCAAATTTTGAGTAGTATATTTCCTGTCAAACTAACGTTTTTATATTTTAAAGCGATGGTGCCATATGACCAGGTGGTTTACATTTTTCATTTACTAATACACTCTTATGACTACAACATGTATGTTGAAGGTTTACTGCCTGCCAATTTGTCTTTAGTTACTTTATTAATCTTGGAACAATGTTCGCAATTTGAAAGATTCCACCTGCAACATGTTCAAATGGAAAACAAACCATCCAGTTTTAAAACAAATTTGATTGGCAATAATGCCGAGGCAAGCACAGTTAATCGCCATACCTTTTGATGTTTAACTTTGTCGTTCTAGACAGCAGACTTCCCGTTACAAATTACAGCTTTGCTAATTCTGAGCAGAGGAGCTGGCACCCTCCCTTTAAAAGTACCCAGCAAACAACGACCCGTGATTTCACATGTTCTGTAAGTGAATTCACGGGTTCAACTGGCTCAATTCACATGTTTCCATGCGTGAATTCACCAGATACTGTGAGGAAAATGTTGTGTGTCGACACGTGTTTACCGTGAAATCATGAGTTTTCACATGATGACACATACCAGTGAAACCGTACCAGTTCTGACCCAGTATGACTCGTGTCAAACTCGTTCAAAACTTGTGACAACAGGCAGAACACGTGTATTCACATGAATACACAAGAAAACATGTACTGGTGGAGTGGTACCAATTATGAACCAGTATGACATGTGCCAACTGGTTCAGAAATGGTTCCTTGTTTGCTGGGTATGTTTCATGATGAGTAAATGAGGAAGGAGTATCAGAACGGGGTAATTTAGGGTGTCAGAATGAGTAGGTTAGTGAGTGTCGGAGCAGGGTAACTGAGGCAGTAATTTCCATTGATCACCCACGTTTTGCTTTCAGTCGAATGCGAGGGGAGCATGGGGTGAGAGGGCAAGTCACGACCTCATTAACACCCAGGGCAAGTCTTTCCGACACGAGAAGACGAAGAAGAAGCGAGGGAGCTACAAGGGAGGGCCGATTGACACCACCAGCGTCAACTCGATCAAGTTTGACTCGGACTGAAAGGCCCACGTTGATCATGTTAACTTATTTATACTCGAGCCTTGTTTGACGTGGTCCGCAAGGGATCATCTCATAACTGACGTGGTCTGCAAGGGATCATCTCAGAGCTGACTTTCATATGAACTCGGCACCACCGTTGTAGCGCTTACATTTTTCCTGCGTTATAAACGTTCCGATTGACGTTTCTGCGCATGCGCAATAAATGTAAAATCATCAGTGTCCAGCTAATCGAAAAAGGATTTTCAGTATAAATACCACGAGCTGTTCGTTAACTCTCCTGTGATAAATACTGTGAAGAGTTTCTTAAAATGTCGTTCAATGCAATACAATATTAAATTTTATTTATAAATCACTCACGCATTATGGCGCACTACAGTCGCATGATTTACACTTGCTATCAAAATATACCTAAAAACTTGTTTGCCTCGTGTTAATTTTCGACAAATAACTTCGCCGAGAGGTTATATACATCCTAATGAACAACCCGTGGTATTTATGCCACAAATGCTTTGGCTGCACATTGATGATTTTACATATATTGCGCATGCGCAGAAACGTCAATCGGAATGTTTATAACACCGGAAAAATTTAAGCGCTACAGCACAGCTGTCACTTTGCAAACGATATGATTATATCAGTATATTATCAGATATTGTAGATTGATACTACGTTTGCGTAAACATGTAGAATTACCTGTAATAACTGATAATTGAGTTGTGATAGCCATGGAACTTGCTGAAGTTAACCGTGTGTTGGGGTAAACAAAAAGTGAAATAATGTGCTGATTTTCTCTGCACATGAATAAATTGAGGGTCCCACAATGTTGAGACGTGAAAGTAACTGAATCTAATGTCCGACATTGCTGAGACGACCTTGAAGTAGGTAGGTTTATTCAGGGATTGTCTGGGAAAACTTGGGTTATTATCAGTAGATTGAATTATGATGTAATGGATGTTTGGTTAGTCTATGATATCGATGTAGGTATCTCATTTAATGTTAGCCAGCTATTACAGAATTGTGCTATATATAAACCAAGTACCGTGCTTCTGAAATAGATGTGTGTGCCTTTTGTGACACAGTTTAGTTCTGAATTGTGCCATGTTGGGTAGAGAGACGAGACGAGACGAGACGAGACGAGACGAGACGAGACGAGACGAGACGAGACGAGACGAGACGAGACGAGACGAGATATTTGGTCTTGCGTTTCATATGCTTTAGTTTTGCTACAGAGAAATTAAATTGTATATTTTTCAGATGTAGTAGTCCATGGTTGCAGTTTGCATATATCGGTATTAATAAGTGTAAATCTTGCAGTTGTATTAATCAGCACACAGACATTTACTCTAAGTAATTTGTTTAATATTATGTATTATCATGTAAGTTCCTGAATTAACTTAAACAACATTGTGTAGGTTCAGGCCTGATTGATGAATTGATGGTTGATGCTGGACTTTGTAGCATAGAAATCACTGCTATTGTATGGTTGAACACTGAGAGTTCGAATTCGAATAAAGTGTCAAGAGTTTATGTCATTGTTGGTATCTTGCGTGTTTTGGTGCCACAACCTATAGTATTACAGTTGGCGTTGCCATTGGCATTATATATCGCGCAGAGTGAATACTAACTTTACAGTTAATTTAATTGTTTTCATATCTTCAGTATTTTATATTGTTTTTCTGTTTATGCCGAGCCTATGCTACAATCCTCATTTAAGAGTAGCAGACTATTTAAACATAAAAAAGCTGTTTCAGTGATCGACAAAAGCAAATTTATAGCGCACACTGATCCCATCTTTAAAAAGTTCAATATTATTAAATTAGAAGACCTATTTATAATTCAAGGATATCATATGATACAATAATGAAAAAACAATGTCCAAAATACATTTTAACATCTGTAATTTTCACAGTCATGTAATTTAATCGGGCAACGCAATAATCATTCGCCAGCCATAATCATTTATGTTTCATAAGAACAGAAATAAAAAACGGATTGTTTTATAAACTACATACGGTACTGTTGCATCTATATAATGAACTGCACCCATCGCTAAATAAAAGGCATAATGTCAAACAAATTATTATAAATTCATACTCGGAGATTTGGCTATTTAGAAATTGTTATTCTGGCGTGCAATTATTAATTCATAAAAAATGACATAATTGTATCATTTCTCACACCAACTTTTATTAAACTAGATTATGCATTGTAATAAACTGTTTTCATAGTATAAGTATTATGATTAGTATTATTCTTTTCTTAGACTTAGACGTCTTAGTATCAGCAATATTATTATCTTGTTATTAATCAAAATTATTATTCTGTACATAATAATGTTTAGAAATTTAATAAATATCATGTACTCCTAGGCTAGAGGTCGAAATCATTATGTAATTTTAAAGGGCGTCCAGTTGCTTCATCTAGTTTAGTTCTTACTGGCGTCTTGGCATTCATTATTAACACATGTTCTGTATGCCAAATAAAGTTCAGTTCAGTTCTGTATCCTGGAAGATGAAATTCGCCAAAAGCCAAAATAGTTCAAAACTAGTCCGCTACCGCAATGAATGGTTCCCTATCTTTCCGCTAGGCTACATTTTCCTTCCAAAGTGTAAACTTCCGACTTCTTATTCTTCCAGTACTCGCCTAACCTCAATTTATTGAGGATACAGGCGGTAGGTAATGGCAGGCGAACAGGAAAACAAATATAAATTCTCGAGCATGTAGAAAACGTGCGTAATGCTTCCAGATTGGAAATCGAGTTATGAATAGAACGCTAAAGACAAAAACAATTGAGCTTTTTGAAGGCAATGCCAAGCCCAATGGCTCCCAAACCCAGGGTAGGTATACGCCAAAATATTTGGGGGTATTTTATGGGATCGGTACGTGAACATGACAGCGACAGCGAAGACTGCCCGTCGGATGACGATCGAGCTCTGGATCTTGGCGACGTCGTCGATGCAAGTGCAGATGGCACGATCGCCAGGTCTCGAACGAACAAGTGGAAAACAAGTAGGATACTTTTTTATGTAAACGGTTACGTTTTTAAATGACCCGTATTAAAATTCAGTCAGCAGACACTAATTTGATAGTAATCAATGTCAGGCGCTATTTCAGAGAGTTCTACATAGACAGTGAAACTATGTCTATGATTCGTAATATAAAAATAATAGGCTCCCAAAATAATAAGTAATGCTATAGACATAGTATAGCCTATATAATATATTATAGGCTAATACTAATAGAGAGATCGACAACCGTGTTACTAATAAATGCTAACATTAATATAAAATATGGATAAAGATATGTGTTTTGTTACTTTCTACACTTTTATTGTTGTCATGTTAATTATACAACTACCTGCCAGAAAATTCATTTTAAAATAGTGAAATACAGTTTCCAACAATTCCATGTGGGAACACATTGTCCCACGAAAACGCTGCTAACAACATCTGTTCTAATGATTATAACCAATGAAAAACACACATTGACATATGTATGACAAAAACAGAAAGTTATGTTGAATTGTAATGTGAGGCAGATATGTAATTATAAGAGGACAACACCAATTTGTCATTTCCAATGCATTCTTTATTTCGTCAAATTCCCACCACTGCGTGAGTGTGTATTGTTCAGGTCACATCAAAGTCTAACTGGCAGATCGAGATAATATCTTACATGACCAGTGACCACTATCACATAGCAGATTTAGTCACAAAAATAATTCATCTAAAATGTGGAAATGGCATTGCCTTACTTATTTACATAGATAACCTATAAAGATAAGAATGTCTAAAGATAAAATAAAGAACCTGTTTGCATGTTAATCTGGTTATGGGTGCTGCCACCTTGTGATGGGCAAATAATATAAAGTGTGCCATCCTATCAAGCAAAATCAAGCTTCACCAGCATGCAGATGTCTTAGTGGGTTCACCGCATGCTAATATAAGGTTCAACCCATCCTAGCTCACCAGCTAAGCTCACCAGTGGTCACTGATGCTGAGTACGTCAGTAACAGCCATCAGTACCCTCTGGCAGATCTCTTTTGAAGCTCAACCAATAAAATTGCTCACAAAGGAGAGTGGTCAGCCTGTGGTCATGTGTTACAATTTTAGGTGATTTCATGTAGCTTGTGTTACATGCAGTATTTAGGATGTAGCAGCAAGTATTGCAATATACAATTACAAGTTTGTTCAGCTGCTCGTGCATCTGGGTAGACAGGTCATCCGTCATACAGGAATTAACAGAAATTTGTTTTGTTTTTCTTCATTATTGGGGTGTCAGTGGGTATTTCTGCAGTCCTTACAGCTGAAGCAGTCACTACTAGTGAAGTCATTAAACTAGTTCGACTCATATTCTAACATTTATAATATTCATATTTTATTCAAGTTGAGCAAACAGAAAGAAGGTGGACAGTCACAGCAAGAACAAAAACCTACTTTGGAGAGTTTAGTTGAATCTAGCTATTATATATGAACCTGACACTTACGACTCATGATTACACACTGGTGTCAGTGACACAGCTCAGATTCAAGTGGTCGATCAAAATATACCAAGTTTCAACTAAACCCTCCAAAGTAATTTCCATTCTAACTCCATTCAAATTCTTGGAGCCATGAACAATGTCATTTCCATATCAGTTGTAAAAAAATAGTTATTTCGTTTGCAACAGTCAATCAAGATATAACAAATGTTGCGTACACTTGAAATGACATCATTTCAGATTCATGAAACATTTGGCATGAATTATTGTCTCATTGATCATCTATTATGAAACAATGACTAAGAAAGTACACACAGTCACTTGAAACTCTTGGCAAACCAGTCAAAATGATTTGGTGACCCATATTGGGTCACAACCCAGATCCACAGTCCGATCGTTAAAGCGACATGGTCCGTTCGTGGCTTTTTATTTTTATTGCAAAATCATGTTAATGGGTATAAGTTATAACTATTGTATCGTCCTGACTGCCAATAAATGTTTTAACGAAACAGAAATGACATTGTAATGTTAAACGTCCAATGTTTATAAGAATCCCGACCACTGAGCTGTCACTCAAATCGCCACAAGTGAAACCCACCCTTTGACCTTTACCAACTGGGAGCGTGCACCTGGCTGGGTGTGGCAGTTAGTGAATTAGTTGTTATTGGCTATATATAAAGGTTTTCTAATAATAGGATGTCTCTTGTCTGGTTTTATGATGTGCACACATCATACATTACAAATATATACCATGTTTTTATAACAAATGTAAAGCCCATACAAATCGCATTCACACATAAATACTGACTTCATACCATTACGAATGACAACAAATACACGACACTGCAGCACGTGCAACCTGTCAACTTGTGTTCACGTGATACTGTATCACGTGATCATGTATTTCGTTCTGGGCTTTTAGCCACGTCTACAACGGTTTCGAAAACACCTCGTGGTCGATGTGTACACAGCGCCCTTACTGCGTCTATTTTCAACCCCTAAATGGTACATGAAAACCTATTTTGACTGTCTTTACGCTATAATAGGTATAATTTATACCGTATAACATGATTTTGCAATAAAAATTAAAAACCACGAACGGACCATGTCGCTTTAAGAACTCCAGTTTTAGGAGGTTGAAACATGCAGGTCCAGGTGAACTGTGGTGCAGTTCCCACAGTGTTTGTTTTGATTTCCAGTACCTTTTCACCTGTATGACACCAATGAAACACTTCGAGTGCGGGGCCGCTTCATCATGTCGGACCCCTGGTGGGCTGCCCGGATGACAGTCGTGAAACGCAATGACTTGTGGGAACTGTATGGCAATGTGATGTACTCGCTGCGAGATGACCACCGAGCCGTTTCCGACAAAGTTGTGCCACTGTTTCTTACATCGTGTGACGTTCACACCCAGCATCTGCAGATGTTCACAGAGGCACTTAGGTATGATATTAGAAATAATATTTGCCGGCCTTGAACTAATGAAAAGTATACCTTTTTGTGCCTGGGTGTCTTGCATGGAACTTGATAGAAGTTTGTTATGTGGCAAACTAGGGTTGTTTTAGATTTTATTTAATCAATAGTGATCAGTTCTATTTGCGTCGCTACCAGTTGTGCCAATGATAGGATGTGGGCCACTAGATTTGGAACTATCATATATATATATATATTATATATATATATATATATATTATATATATATTATATATATATATATATGTTATCAATTGTTATTATAAAATGTTTGTCTCAGTTGCAAATAATGTATTTTTAAATGTATTGTTTAAAATGTAATTTTTGTATATTTAAAAGCAAGTTGAAATAGTGCTAACATACTGTATATTTTATTATTATTAATCAACCTAACTTTGTTAGTTTCTTGTCTTTTGTAAGTTAACATGTTTAGGTGATTTTAGCTGTTTATTTGAAGAAAAACTAGTTTGTATATTTGAATATTTACGTTCCTTTGCTTTATTCTATCAATGCATACACAGTATCTTTATCGTAAGTTATGTGTAATAATAAAATAAAATAAACTATTTAAATGTTCAAATAAAATTTGGTTTTATTTAGAGTGCTGCACAAACATTAATTGGTATAGTGCTTTAGTAAATAAATAATTATATTTAATATATGTAATTATAATACATTATGCAGTAATATGCCATCCACATTGTAGCTCGATTGGGAAAACAAAAGAGTTGACTTTCAAAACACTGCCAGACTTGTTGGGAGAATGTGCTGCTATGTCGGACACTAACAGGGATGTGGCAGACCAAATTCAACACAAAATCACAGGTGAATTTTTTAAATTTTACTACCTCTTGTATATTTTGTTTTTATTATGAATTTAAATCTTTTGAAAACTCGTTAGTGTGATTTGACTCCTCGTGAAAATGAACTAGGCTTACGAACTACCAAGTTATCCCTTCAGTTCATGATGATTTTAGGCTTGCATTTTCACCAGCATCAAAATCCATCGGCAAACGAGCGTTTGATGTAACTGGACCTATTATATGGAATGAACAGACACTATGTGATAAAACTCCATCTCTGTTATTATTTAAATGTCATTTAAAGACATATTTATTTTAAAAGGATATAAGGTGGCAACTAGCCAGGTCTGACATTTTAATGACTTAATGACATTTAGATTTGTTTAGTTAGTTATTTATTTTGACTTATAAATTAATTTATTAATTTTTTTATTTCAACTGCATACTTTAAATTGTTTTATAAGTTATATAAATTGTGAGTACATTGAGTAATGTTTAGGTAGTGATAATATAAGAACCAATGTTATTATTATTATTCAATTAATATGAATTCTGTACAACATGTTGAATATTGTTTCCTAATCCTAACCTTCACTCGAGTTGAAATGCAGTCCTTCCAAGTGAAGCTGTGTTTTGTTATGTAGGACTGAAGGGGACCATGGTGACAAGTTACAACGGTCTGGAACTCTTCTATAAACTCATGCCACTGTTACTTCCAAAAAAGTTCACATCCTTTGTGGAGATGAAATTCTACAGTGGCGCCACCCTGGAGAGACTTCAGGAGGCATTGAGGGATGACCTGTGGGTGTTTGGGTATAGCAATGTAAGTAGTTCCGGCTAAAGCACCATAACTATTAAAGGGTCTACTATTAAAGGAGGGTGCCAGATCCTCTGCCCAGAACTGGCTGAGCAGTAATTTGTAATGTGAAGTTTTGTCTAACAGTAGGAAAGTTAAACATCAAAAGGTATTGTGGTTAATTCTGCAAGCCTTAGCATTATTGCCAATCAATTTTGTTTTGAAACTGGATGTTTTGTTTACCTTGCTACCATTGTTCTGAGCTTTATACAGTAACTAAACATATTTGGCAGGCACTAAACTTTCAGCATGCATAATGTAGTCATAAGAACATAATAGCCAAATAAAAAATAAAACCTAGGAGCTGGCACCCACGCATTAAGTAATTCTGGCTATAGCACAATATGGGCCAGGCCACAGTTAGTTTTCTAATTGGTAGAGCCATTTTAGCATTTTGTAGGGATATAAGAAACAGTTAAACAATTCTTAAATTTCTCACCTGCTGTTAATATAACATTTCTCAGTGACATCCTGGTAGATTAAATCTGGCTCCTGAAATGCATGGATGTGTGAGATCCTTCAGTATTTATTAATTCTGGTGTCAGCTAGAATATGGATCCTCATAGAAAATGGACCTGGGGTGTCCATATTTTATTATTGAATTTGAACCCTCCTATTAAAAGCTGAACAAAAATAATAAAATCATATACTGCAGTTCGTAGATTGTAACTATAATGTCAAAACGATTGTTTAAATAAACATTGTAATGATACAAATATATCATGTAATGTGGTCCAATTTGTATGGGGGTCCATATTCTGGATGCTTCCCTGAGAAGCCAAGATGGTGTTTGACTGAACCAGTCTGCTAGTGAGTAAAGTGTAAATCACTGAACAATCCTGATGATTGGATAGTGTGCTGTTTCTAATGACACTTAGAAAATGGATCCCCATGGGTTACTGTCCAGCAGTGAGGTGATAATAACTGTTTCTTGTGTATAAGATATGGGCAGAGATATTGATCTATGGACATCTTGGACATTAATAAAGTTGGCACTAGACTTTAAAGGACAAACAAAGTTAACTTTTACGTGGCATACACCTAATAGAGTTAATATAAAGTAACAATTTCCACATATACTCAATTTTTTAACGCCAGCGGTTTACCAGAAAAATATTTTTTAACACCCAGCCATCCAAATTCTATGCGCTACCCCATCTTAGATGAAGAATGACGTCACGACGGTGATCGAGGCGCTCTCCACATAGATTCCCTGCATAGGGTTTGGCTGTTGTCATGAAATGGCTGCAACTCGGCAACTCGCGTAACATGCTGATGACGGTAAATATAAAGTTGTCTATTATTGTTATCGCTGAAATCATCCCATCAACTGATGATACATGTCTACATCAAAGCATTTCTCCTCAAAATGGACCGAGCAAATTGCCAAACAGTACGCCCGCAAATCACCAACGTGAATCCATTGCTTCAATACTACCGGTTGTTTCAACTATTATTGCAACCGTATGCCGAACACGAAGGCATAATTACTAAAGTTTACCATAGATTTAACCACAGATTTAGATATGCGTCTATAAGCAGCTGCTAGATGTCACGCCAACTGAACGAACTGTCGAAGACTCGAAGTTGTTGACCCTTAACAGCGTCGCCGGAAGCTGACCGAGATATAGAATGCCGCGCGCTGAATGGCCAAGCCAAATTAACCCTTCACCTATGGCGGCGTCTAGACCATCGTGGATTTCGTTAGAATTTTAGACTTTAAAGTCACATTCTGAGTAAACCGCTGACGTTAAAAAATTGAGTATATGTGGAAATTGTTACTTTGTATAAACTCTATTAGGTGTATGACACGAAGCCGTAGCCTTTTTTGTCCTTTAAAGAAGACAATAGTTGAAAGAACTGCAGTATACTTATTGGTAAATTGGACAGCTTGTTAAGAAGTGTGTGGAGCTGACAGAATTAGCCAAATTGCATACTTTATAATTATGCTATGTTTATTATGACATTCAAAGCATGCTGTTGAGGTGGCAGCCACACATTTGTAATCATTATTAAATATAAAAATTGTGTACATATTGCTATTATATTGTGTGTTGGCAGAACACTTTATAAGAAATATTCCTGCTCATTTATTTATTTATTATACTTATTGTGGTTAGTTATAAACTTAATTTACTAGTTTAAAAAAATGTTAGTGCTAATTAGTATTATTATAATTTTTGTGTGTCTGGATCACCAACCTTATTACTGGCATTTTAATGTGTAACTGAAGAAAAATGTTCGTTTTTAATGTGACGTTTAAAGCTGACAATTGTCATTTGAATCTTAACTTGACTAACATAACTTACATTTGGACTACAGGTGCTTGGCTCCAGATTCAAAGTGTATTCGTGTGAAGCGACCTTGGAGGCATACACATCGAGTGGTTTGGTCGGCAAACTCTCCCCAGTGGAGCGAGATGCCCTGTACATCTACGACACTCTCAAAGCCTGCTGTCGACGTGGGGGACACACGTTTGTTCCTGAGGTGAAGTTGCGCAATAATCACAGACCAGCATGTTCACACAAGTTTGAGGACTGGGACGCCGCCATTAAGTTCCTGGTGCAGCACAAGGTCATCAGTTTGGAACCGGGTCAAGGTCACCAGCGTGTGTATCTGTACAGACTGTGGAAGGCCGAGCAGGACATTGCACTGGGAATACACCAGTTGTTTCAGGAACATTCCAACCGTCCGTGGGACCTTGACGTCAACTTAGACAGGTGAGTGAAGGGTGGGTAAGAAGTAGGTGTAGGTGTTGGGAAGGTTTTGGGTAATAATAGGTGTGTGTTGGGAAGGTTTTGGGTAATAATATGTGTAGGTGTTGGGAAGGTTTTGGGTAATAATAGGTGTAGGTGTTGGGAAGGTTTCTGATAATAATAGGTGTAGGTGTTGGGAAGGTTTTAGGTAATAATAGGTGTAGGTGTTGGGAAGGTTTTAGGTAATAATAGGTATAGGTGTTGGGAATGTTTTGGGTAATAATAGGTGTATGTGTTGGGAAGGTTTTGGGTAATAATAGGTGTAGGTGTTGGGAAGGTTTTGGGTAATAATAGGTGTAGGTTTTGGGTGAAAATAGGTGTAAGTGTTGGGAAGGTTTTGGGTAATAATATGTGTAGGTGTTGGGAAAGAAAATGCTGTGACCTTCACCTTTCTGTACAGTGCACAGTTCAAGGACATTCAGGAGGATGTTGACCAGATGAGGGCAGCTGAGAAGGTCGTGTCCAAGCCTGTCGTGGTCATCTCAGGGGCGGGGGGCTGTGGAAAGACCCATGTGGTCAGCAAGATCTTCCACCATGTCCAGCACCAGAGGTAGGCATGAACCTCGTTCCTACAGGCAAACACACTCGTATTATGCCAAAGCTGTCTACTCCCTATTACACCCTAAACTGTACACTCTAAACCACCCACCTGTATTACAGCGTAAACCACTCACTCTGTTACACCCTAAACTGACAACTCTGAGCCACACACCCATATTATACCATAAACCATCCACCCATATTACTGTTTTTTATTACACCATAAACCACCTACCCATATTACATCATAAACTGCCCACCCTTTTACACCTTAAACTACCCACCTCCTATTAAAACCTAAAATACCTGTCCCTATTACACCCTAATTCCCTAAACCACCCACACCTTATTACACTCTAAGCCTCACCTGTCCTTTATTACACCCTAAACCCCCCACACCCTAAACTACACCCTAAACCACCCACCCCTGTATTAGGCCCTGAACTGCATGCTGCTGTAATATGGGGTATTAAAAATACCAAATAAACTGATTGCTGCGAGATGAATTTTTTCTCCAGTCTTGAATAAAAAAAAAATCATGACCAAATAATTCTGATAGTTACAGATCATGTCTTGTTGGAAGATATTCAAGTTTAAAACTAAATGTTTAACAATAGTTACTAATGTCACTGGTGAGTGAGTATTACATAATACAGATTTCACAATTTTGCAGTAAGGGAACAACCCAGATAACTATTTTCAGCCTGGATGCAGAATATGCCTATGTGACAGATCACATGTTATCTAGGACAGGTCACATGTTATCTAGGCCAGGTCACATGTTATCTGGGACAAGTCACATGTTATCTAGGACAGGTAATATGTTAATATGTTATCTAGGAGAGGTCACTTGTTATCTGGGGCAGGTCACATGTTATCTGGGACAGGTCACATGTTTTCTGGGACAAGTCACATGTTATATGGGACAGGTCACATGTTTTCTGGAACAGGTCACATGTTTTCTGGGACAGGTCACATGTTTTCTGGGACAGGTCACATGTTATCTACGACAGGTCACATGTTATCTGGGGCAGGTTACATGTTATCTGGGGCAGGTCACATGTTATCTGGGGCAGGTCACGTGTTATCTGGGGCAGGTCACGTGTTATCTGGGGCAGGTCACACGTTATCTGGGACAGGTCACACGTTATCTGGGACAGGTCACACGTTATCTGGGGCAGGTCACACGTTATCTGGGGCAGGTCACACGTTATCTGGGACAGGTCACACGTTATCTGGGACAGGTCACACGTTATCTGGGACAGGTCACACGTTATCTGGGACAGGTCACACGTTATCTGGGACAGGTCACACGTTATCTGGGACAGGTCACACGTTATCTGGGACAGGTCACACGTTATCTGGGACAGGTCACACGTTATCTGGGACAGGTCACACGTTATCTGGGACAGGTCACACGTTATCATACTCCTCAGCAGTTAACAAATGAATGCTATGACTGTGTCAGATATGTCGAGGAAGAGTTCGACCTGGCCGACATCGACGATTTCTCCATGTGTCACATGACTCCCGACACAGACACCTCCGGTGTGACACCAGAGAAGCGTCAGAATGCGTCACTGACACCCGACTTGACCTCCACGCCAACGACTGACGACTTACCCGGTATTCTGATGACAGCTCCGACTGGGAAAGTGGCCAACTTGCTGGGTCAGAGGTCACGGGTGCCCGGTTATACCCTCCACCAGGTGATGTTCAGCTTCTACGGCTTCCAGAAGAAGCAAAGGGCGGGTTCAGCGAATGCGGAAGAGAAATGGAAATTCTCGGAAGTCGAAGTTCTCATCGCTGACGAGTGCAGCCTCATTTCCGTGCAGACTTTTGCCGCCGTTCTCAACTTACTGCTCACATCCGCAAAGTTACGCAAACTTGTGTTGCTTGGGGACATCAAGCAGCTGCCGTCTATTGAGCCGGGTAAGAACTAGCTGTTGTTGTTGTTCTCCTTTTGGTGTTGCCATGGTTACTGTCATCTTTTCTTTGTCTTTTTTTTTTTCTCCTCATTTTTATCTCACTGCGTTCTCTTTCATCAGTCTCCAACTCCTTCCATCTTTTACTCTTGTTGGTGGATGCATCTAGTGTAGAATATGTATACCTAGTGTGTGTGTATGTATGTATACATACATACATACATACATACATACATACATACATACACACACACACACACACACACACACACACACACACACACACACACACACACACACACACATACATACACAGTGTACATCTAGTATATACTATGTGTGCATAATGTACATCTATTGTACATTAGGTACATCCAATATACTCTGCATGACAGATGCATCTAGCGTACACTGTGTCCATCTCATGTCCTGTGTGTTGTAGGTAACTTTCTCGCGGACATGTATGCGGCCCTGTGGACAGTGGACAGTAGCATCATGCTGTCCACCAACCACCGCTCCGAGTCCCAGTTGATAGTGGACAATGCTGCCCGCATCTCTCAACGCCAGTGTCCAGTGATTGACCAGGCCGGACGCTTCTGTCAGACAACCATTGATGAGAACAGAGACCACTCAACTGAATATCCCGAGTGTGGTAGGTGGCAGCACTTGTTCACGTTGCGCTGTTTGGTTTGATAACGGTGAACCAGCGTAATTATATAATTGTGTTCCTTCAGCCATTAAGATCACAATTTGTGACTGATGTTTGTTTTGATGTAAGTTTTAACTTTTTTTCACATTAGCACAAGTCACGTAAAACATCCCAAACCGATCAGTGGTTCTTCGGTTAACTTTTAAAAATGTGCATTATTTGTATCTTTCTCACATATGCTGTGAACTCAGAAACCCACAAGAATCTCAAAGAAGAAGAATTTTGACAATTAAAGTTTTACTCTACTGAAAATGGTTCCTAAGATGCCAACCATCCAGGAGGAATATCATACAGACACACACAGACACACACAGACACACACACACACACACACACACACACACACACACACACACACACACACACACACACACACACACACACACACACACACACACACACACACACACACAGACAAAGACACACACAGACAAAGACACACACACACACACACACACACACACACACACACACACACACACACAGACACAGACACAGACACAGACACAGACACAGACAAAGACAAAGACACACACACACACCAGCTCAGTTATCAACATTGTGCAGCCATAGTGTCCGGTGGTTGGGTGAAGACCTCAGCATGCTGCTACCTGGTCAACCTGTCATGCACTATCTCTGTCAGATGGTGCCCTTCCAATACTCGTCTAGTTTGTCTCTCCAACATGTCACTGGTCCTCCTCTAGAACAGTTCTCTCCTTAAAGTTTCCAGGTGGTGACGTGCAATGTCCATCAGTTATCTGATGTAAGACCACAATAAGGTGTTCAACCGCCATTTCCCGACCAAAGAGTACCCTATAAAAACAGCATTATGCAGGTTGTCTGAATTTCTGTGAGAACATATGTAGTGCTGAGTGAGTAGAAATTATGTTTTTGTGCAGCGTGGCATCAGAGCTGTCAAGTTATGACAGCTGTCAGTCGGTGCATTTCTGCGTATTAATACAGTTGTCATTTTGCTTGGTGATGTAATCAGGGACAATCCGTGGGTGGTTCAAGCTGAAATGGAGGGGTGTAAGGTTTGAAAGAAGTTTGTGGGAGCCTGGGGTATTAAAAGTTCACACATTTTTCACTGAACCTCTGTCTATGGAGGGTATATATGCTGTGAAATGGTCAATAACAGATCTCATCAGGATTAGTAGGAAATGAAGGAAACGTTATAATGGTCGCCTATGGAAAATGCAAATGTGGTCTGACTCCATCTCATGTTCTACGGATGTCCTCTGCTCAGATCCAGTTTTGTCTTCTAATTTGTTCAGTCAATTCCATGGCATCCGTCTTCTTTCTTAGCCAGATGTTTGGTTTTCTGTCCCAATATTTGACATATTTCTTTTCGTCTTTTTTCTATTTCAGTCTCAATATGTGATGTTTTACATAATACTTCTTTCCATCTCTGTTTGTGCACCTACTAAGCTTGTCCTGTGCCTGGTAGTTTGTAGAGCGCAGTGGCTCAGGGGTAGAGCTTCGGACTCTCAACTACGAGAACCCGGGTTCGAATCCTGGCTGCGGTGTTAAAACCTTGGGCAAGTTTTTTCACTCTACATTGCTCCAGTTCACTCAGGTGAATAAATGAGTACCTGGCTATAGACAGTGGTGGATATGTGTACGAGCAGCCTTCGCGCATTAATTGTAGCATATGGCTGGATGCTTTCCAGAGAAGCCAAGATGGTGTCTGAGTGAACAGGTCTGTCAGGGAACTAAAGTGTAAAGCGCTTTGAACGGTCCTGAGGACTGGATACTGCGCTATATAAGAACTTGCCTTTACTTTTTTAGTTGAGTGTCTGTGCCCTGTGTCATTTCTGCAAGTACTGAGTTGTAGACTTGATTATAGATACTCAGCCATGCATAAAGACTTTTAACTAACAATAAAAAATCACGTATTCATGATTTACGTTGCAGTGTTTACTTGTTAATTGTTTATAACTTGTTGACCACGGTTACCATCATCTTTTTCTTTGTCTTTTCTTACCTCACTTTTCACTCACTACTTTCTCTATCACCAGTCTCCAACTCTTTCTATCTTTTGCTGTTGTTCTCCATTCTCCTTCCACTCTTTCCAGATCTCTCTTAACACACTCCTCCCATTGCATTCTCAGTCTTCGTCGTTTCCCTTTTCTTCCACATTCTAGGCATCTGATCTTTGCAAGTTTTTCATCTCACATTCTTTCCACATGACCGCCCATTTTCAACCTACTCCTCGCCAATTTCTCCATAAAGCTCCCTCATTCCAACCTTCACTATCAGCTCGTCCAGTCTTAATACATAGACTGTCGTGTCGTATAAGTTGTTCGTTGCAAAGCTGTAACAAATTTGAAATTGCATTTGTTCAACTACACAATGTTATTGTAGTATAATTAATTTACTTTGGAGCTTAATGTCGAAGATGAGTACAATGTTTCGATCCGTCAGCTACGGACCTTGTTCACGTACTGGTGTCACGTGTGTTGCCTCAGATTTCGGCGGGATAAGTTGATTGTAGATGGCAGGCAGATGGTATCCCTGATCTCTGTTCATGGTAGAGTCTCTCTGTTTAATGTATATGGCCTCCTTCACTTTTCTGTTGTGCCATTTGGATTCACGGGTCAGTACTTTAAAATAGTGTTCTTCATGGACACTGAGTGTCCTGTGGCCCGGCAATGGTCTCCTACTCCTGTTGGTTTATCCAGGTTTGTGTGTTCTTTGAATCTCTGGCTGAGTGTTCTCTTGGTTTCACCTATGTATGTATGGCTGCTGTCGATGTCACACGTGATGTCATAGATGGTTCCTTGGAGGCATGAACAATATATTCACTACACAGTGTTGTTTGTGCAACAGACCGTGACGCGGCCATCAGGAAGCTGCTGAAGGAACAGCCAGACCTGCACTGCCACGAAACATCACAGTTCATAGCCTTCAGGAGGTGTGTGATTGATTCCACTCGTTGAACAGACGTATTATATCATTTCATGTGTACAAACAGATTTCGTTTGGAGCTCAGTAATTTCGAATCAGTGCAACCAATGTGCATTGTACTCATCTCTTAAATTGTTATTTTTATTTTGTTATTATAACCAGCATCAATAAAGCACCCTATCTTCCATTCATAGGTGCTTATAAACATTATCAAAGTATATGGAACCATAATATATATATATATATATATATATATATATATATATTATATATATATAGCATAATATATATGTTGTTATTATAATATCATATATATGTTGATATATATATATATATATATTGATATATATTGATATATATATACTATAAACTACAAAACAAAAACTACTGAGAATATTTCAACAAATGAGGTGTAATTTTAAACCAAAATCTACCAAGGCTTTGTGGAATCTAAAACGGTAAGACATTTCGGAATTTATAACCACCCTCCCCTCCCCTACAAGAATAAAAAATTCAATACTCTAGCTTCCAGTACAAGATGTGGCAGTTTGGATTTTAGGATTTTTATGTTTTGTGATGGATTCTTAATGTGTAACATAATCTACATCGAAGGTAAAACATTTTGCAATTTAATACCCCTTCTGTGTCATAATCTGATGTCGAGAAATAAATGACTATTACCATAAAACACTGCCTAAATCCTTCAAACATTACATACCAACAAATAATCTAGCCACTAACACCAAAATTACCAGACAACATAACCAAATACGTACAGGAAAGCCCAGACATAAATTCAAATCAGTGATATCTAAACACTATCTATCTAGCTACCTTAACCATGGGCATTGCCTAAATCCCAGATGTGTAGAGTGTAATTAAAATCGTTTATTTAAAAAGACAAACTGTTTGGATTTACAAAAGATTATCTTTTTTTTAAACATTCCCCATTCCGTTGTCAAATAAATTATATTGTCAAATAAATTAAATTGAGAACAGCGATTTCGTGATTCTACGTGTGTAAGTATGTATGTATCTGTACTTTATAAGTTTATGTTTTGGGGTCACAGGAAGACGGCATATTATGTGCCATGTGACCACCACGTAACAATACTTTTTTGTTTTGATTGCTCATGTACATGTATAATGTATTCTTGTTGTTGTTACGAAATAAGATTTGATTTGAGTTTGGACCTTTCATTTGGCAGGCGTGACTGTGACGCGATCAATGAACTGTGTTGCAAGCACTACTGCAAACACTCTCTGTTTGAGAAGCGAGGCGGGCGTCGGAGACGACTGTTTCAGGTCGGAGACAAGGTCTGCTGCACCAAGAACGGCTACGTCAGGGATCACTCACACCCAGAGAAGGAGCGCCGATTGTGCAATGGCGAGATCTTCTTTATCCGACACGTAAGTTTTCTATGAGAATATATGGGCCGGGCATTCACATCAGTCATGGCCCCACGCCATAGGTGAAATGGTGTTTTTTAAGAATGTGGATTAACAACACTAGAAACCATGAGACTGAGAGGAGATCAGAAGTGTTTAAAATATTGAATGGGTATGAAAATATTTTATATAATTTTTGGGAAATATTTGTTAAGGAAGAGAGAAAGACTAGAGGACATGGAATTACATTAGCAAAGAAGCAGTGTAGACTAGATAATAGAACAAATTTCATTTTCACAAAGAACAGTAAATGAATGGAACAGATTATCGGCTGATTGTATAGGTGCTAGTAGTGTTAACATGTTTAAAAATAAAATCGACATATACCTAAAAAGGGCGGGTACATTTAGATAGATAGGTTGGACTCTAGATAAGCCAAACGGCTTCCTTGTCCACCTGCCATCTAGAGTTGATTCTCTAGCTGGCAATCTTGTTAAATACTTTAAATGTGTTTCTGACAGGTCGTTAACAATTTGAGAGAGAAATCAGTATTTGTTGTTCCAAAATGTGTTTTTCGTTAGTTTAAAAGTGTGCCAAGAGGTGCAAAAGTTCTTTGGACTATTATGTTATAGCTAGTTGGTAATTATGAATGACACAGCCCCTGCCACCACTGCTAGTGAACAATTAGTTAAGGTGCCCATGCAACAAAAGTAGGCACAAAAGAAGTGTTGCGATTACATTTATCTGGTCGTTATAAACTTTCCGATTGACGTTTCTGCGCATGCACAATAAATGTCAACTCATCAATGTGCAGCGAAACGACAAAGCATTTTTTGTATAAATGCCACGGGCTTTTCGTTAACTCTCCTGTGATGATTACTGCGAAGAGTTACTTAAAATGTCATTCAATATTTTAAAATATCACGTTTATTTAAATCTCTTGTCACGGATTATGGCGGACTAGATTCACGTGATTTGTGTTAGCTGTCAAAACATGCCTCAAAACTTGTTTGCGTCGTGTTAATTTGCGACAAATAACTTTGCTGAGAGTTTATATACGCCCTAGCGAACAACCCGTAGTATTTATACCATAAATGCTTTGTCACTTTGCTGCACATTGATGTTACATTTATCGCACATGTGCAGAAATGTTAACCGGAGTGTTTATAAGACCGGAAATATGTAAGCGCTACAACGGAATGTCCAGCTTCAGGGGTGGGGAAGGTTCTAGTAAGTGAATACACAGATAACAGAGGGTTGTCACTACTTGCTATGTCTTGAGAACAGCTACAGGTCCAGGCAGAAACAGGCAAGATTTGAACATTTTGCTTTTTTGGACCCCATGAGATGCCTTTACAAAAGACCAATTAAATAATTTTTGTTCTTTATATTTCTTGTGTACAATAAAAATACCCTAAGACAGGCCCATAAACGGACGTGCCATTTCTACAGGTGAAATACCACCTTATCCAATCAGAGAAAAGTATTTTGTTAGTGAATGCAAAATTGATCTCTTTCAGGACAGGACGATTCCCGTAGAAGGGAATCAACGGAAGACCCAACGACTTCTGGTCCTTGACGATCTCCGCAGCACATGTGAGGTGGACATGAAGGACCTAAATAATTGTGGTCTGCGCCACTCATGGGCAAGGACCATCCACACTTTCCAGGTTGGTCCTCAAACAAACCGAGCCTAAAGGCGAAAGCAATTCTTATTTCCTCATTTCACAGTCAGTTCACTTCAGGGCTTTATGCAGGATACAATTCACACGTTTTGGTGGACACATGGATGTTAACTGTTAAGCTAGTTTACAAACGTTTAAATGTGCCTGATGACCTGAAATGGGCTACAAACACACATAGGACACCATTTAGGCTAACTTTTAAGGTATAACTAACAACATCTATGGTTTTGGAAGACCCTTTTTTGCTCCTTCATTTTTTTACCCGTCCACCCATATTTCTACCCGTCCATATTCGTTTTTACCCGTCCAAATGGACGGGTCTCTGCATAAAGCTATGGTTCACTTGGTTTTCCTCTGGCGTTTCGACTGCTGTTAGCAATGTTCGTCGGCCAGCTACTGTTCGATGGCGATGCAATCGTCTTTCTGCGCAGATGCTACACTAAAGGAATGTCAGCGACACAGAGATTTGTGCGTAATTATATCCCACAGTTACACGAATGTTCCCGTTTTTAGAATCACTTGAATTATTGTTTCATCCAATAAATTAATGTCTGGTGATTTTGCCAAAGCTACACAGCAGTGGAACCAGGAAGGTTTATTTTTACAAAATAAATCTGAACTGAACATAAGCAAAAGCATTAACTTTGAGAGTGATCTGATTATATTTTCAGGTGTCCGTAAGCATACAGAAAAACAATTTGGAAACTGTTCGAAATATTTGTGAATATGACCAGTCGTGACATTGTGTCATGACCTACTCTGTATACTGTCATTAGAGGTTTATACTAATAATAATAATAGTTTATATATAGCACTAATCCCCGCATGGCGGATCGATGCGCTGCACAAAGAACTATATTAAATGTATACTAATAAATAAAAATGTAAATTATATAAATTAATTAAAAAAAAAATTCAGATGTAAATTATATAAATAAATTTAAAATAAATTAAACTGCTTTTAAGATGTATAGTACTAAAACTTGGTATGTAAATTATATAAATTAATATAAAACCTTTACTAAAACTGTGTACGTAAATATATATATAAATTAATCTGAAACATAAACATTGATTAAAACGTGTATGATACTAACAAGAAATGATAAAGCAGTGTCCGTCATTTCAACACAATTAATTGAAATGTGTATTAAAAGATGTCTTTAAACATTTTTTTAACATAGATAATGTCCCGGCTGCACTATCACTGATGAGAGTAATATTTGCAGAGATCACTTCAGTGTCAGAAGGTACTGGGGTTAATACAGGGTCCGGACAGAACCTTGAAAAGCCTTGAAAGTGATTGGACCAAATTGAAGGCCTTGAAATCCTTGAATTTTACAAAGTAGTCTTCAAAACTCAAGAATTTAATTGTGGTCAGTAAAATATTGTTTTGACTCAATTGTTGTGATAAATAACAGCCAGAAAAGGAAAAACCTATGGAAAAAAATAACTTGTGCACATTGGGCAATCAGCATTTCATTGTGGTCAGCGCCATTTATTTCTTAGTGCAGTAAAAAAAATTAATATTAACTTAATTTACTGCGCTTAAAAGTACACGTCATTAAGTCTTGAATTCCTTTTTTGAAATAGCCTTGAAACGTCTTGAATAGCCTTGGATTTCAAATGTCCTGATGAGTACGGACCCTGTTAATAACATATGGTAATTAGGGCAACGTGATTGTTGACAGGGTTCCGAGGTGAACACACTTGTGTACGTCTTCGGGCCGGCGAGTTGTCAGACGTGGCAGCACGTTTACACAGCAGTGACACGGGGCCGCAACCGCGTCACTTTGGTGACGCGTCAATCAGACCTCGTCATAGCTGTCAGTCGGCAGCCTCAGCGACGCAGCACCA
The DNA here is from genome assembly GCA_964017155.1 of Oasisia sp. SBJ-2009. Lineage (NCBI taxonomy): Eukaryota > Metazoa > Annelida > Polychaeta > Sabellida > Siboglinidae > Oasisia > Oasisia sp. SBJ-2009. The sequence goes on from OZ024861.1 coordinate 49,775,746, forward strand.
GTCTACGGGAGAAGATGGGGGAACAACTGAAGGACTTGGGAGTGAGTAGCAGGGGGAGGAAGTCTTCCTACTGGGGAGGAAACCTTTTTACTGGGGGAGTGAGCTTTCCTGCTGTGGAAAGAAGCCTCTCATAACGTTAAATATTTCAACACACAAGATTGCATGTCTAGAAATGCTTCTTCCTCTATGATGACTAGTGTTTGTTGTACCCACATAGCTCATTCTGACAATCATTTCAACCCAAAAGCTATCCTTGTATACATGCTCTGAATGCATGTAAAAGGTCATCATCACAAGTGCACCAGTGACATAAAATATGGAATTTCTTATTCCTTGAATTTTGTTGGATTATTGTATATGAAGAATATTTAACAGGACCTAATATGAATTCAAATCAGTTGTTGCTATTTGTTACTACATATTTGCTGCTGAAGCAAGTATTAAGTAGCCATAGCTGACAACTTCGTTCTGGTGCTGTTTGTTATGATACGTCGTCTTCCCAGTTACCAGTTCCCTGGTAATGTAACAAAAATTTTGAAATCAACAACAAAAGCTATCCAAAGATCTCGAGTAACAATTACTGGTTTGACCAACAATTGTTTCTATGACGACTTCATGAGATCGATTCACTATTCTAATATATTAATTGTGATGTATTTTGATTATTTCAGGTTGCGGCTACAGCTATACCAAATGGGCCCCCGTCACCAATGAACATGGCCCCAGCAATGTCCAAGATTACAAACGCCAACATTCCTAGTCAACACTCCAATGGTTCGGCACTTGGTCCCACCAGTGTCCCATCATGCACTGCCAACACAGCCCCCACTGAGAAAGACGATGGTCAGCCCCCTATGTCACCCTTTTCCGACTGGGGTGATGCCGACAGCCAGGACATTGCTGCCCTTGAGGCGGTCCCATTGTCACCCGAGACTCCGGGAAAAGTCACCAGGACGCCAACAAAACGAAGGATTACCGAGATGGAACCAGTGACTAACTCAAGCGTCTCGCCTCTCAAGAGAAGCTTAGCCAAGTTGAACTTCTGACGTAGCACTCAATTGTTTTTAATTTTAATAATTGTTTATACGGGGGCTTAAAAGCGAGTTTTTAGGACAAATTTAATGTGCTTTCATCCTTAGAGCATAAACATGTACATAACTTTTTTAATGTCACCTTTTGCCCTTAAAACCCCTATTTTTTTAGCTGTTTACATCTAGAAGACTAGTATATTGTTGTGCATGTGAACGTCTTAATTTTTAGCGACTATTATGTCATATATATTTTACGAAGTTTTAATTGAAGAATATAAATTTATGCATGCTGGGCATGTTCATTTCAGCATGTGAATATATCTTAAATTGCAACAGTTATACATAATTGTATGTATGAACCTTAAAACTAATCATACGTGATATCTGTGCGAGTTTTACGATGCTGAAAGTTAGCGACGCTGTCCACATCACCGGGTGCGTTAGTTTCTGTTGTTCACAATAAACAGGCTGTAACAACAAAACAATTCTTTATTCTCTAGCCAGTAGTATTTGTGTAACTACAGCAATAAAAATAGGATTTTCACACGGCAAGAATTTCACAGAAATTATCAAAAATAACTTGAGTGTGCTGACTACGCCCGGGGGTCCTCCTGAGCAGGGCCCCGCCGACGACAAAACACCAACTTACATAGGAATGTCCAACTGACGAGATCGATGTCGACTGAACGTGAATCAAGGTTTATATACATTTATTTATCGGTTAGCAACGAGTGGATGTACAAGAAATATAAAGCTGCTGCGGGTGTCACCGTGAACGCACGTGGCGCGACCGTCCATCTGTCTCTCGTCACCACAGTGCCATGGCTCTAAGAAAGCATATCAACAACGCAACATCTACACAAAGGAAACCTGCTAACGCCGACGTATTGGCAGCCGACTCTTCATTTTCATTCATGCACTGCATTTAATATTACTCGACGTGCATGCAACTGCACGTGCACGCATGCGTTCACAAACACGCACCCCCACCTTAACGAAAACAATTCTGCATCGCCAACTGACCGATCGTCCGACGTCTGGAGAACGACGACGGCAACGGTACATGTCACTGCTGCCATCTAGCGGTGGCAACGAGGATGAAATACAAAAATAAAAATACACCAGTCGTGACCACCTACGATGGACAAAAGGAAGGGGCGAACACATGTAGCAAGTGCCAGTAAGAATTGTCATTTTGCATTTCGCCTCGATCGCCGCAGTGGCCTCTGGCCACGTGGGCACACATCCTCCCCCGACAACACATGTATAGTCCTTCCCACAGTTGGCTTATCTCAAAAACCAAGTTACTATAACCTAGCTACTAGTGTCTTCGTTCAAGTACAATGTTTTTCCTCCGCCAGAGACAAAATGTCGCAAAGTTAACTATACACTGCTACGACGATGTGCGCTCGCGTTGAGCGCTGCGTTGTACAGATTTTGGTCGGCATGCGGACTGTAGCAAGTCTGTGACTCACTCGGCAGTGCACAGTTACATAACGCAAAGATTGTTTACAATATCACTTGTGCCAGCGAGTCCACATTGGTCTGCAGCATTAGCTATTCCCTGAGCGGCTGTCACAAGGCGACGACATCAAGCTGTCACTGCACAGATCGTCACCAGAGAAGGACAAGCAGATGCTGCTTCGTCGCTCTATCGCCAGCGTTCGCAATTGTCGTCACGACGACCGATGACATCACCCCGGTTTGGGGGCGGGCGGGCACTGCGGTCTACTCCACCGGTAGCACGGCGCGATGGTTTCGAGAACATGCGAAGAGTACGTCAGTGAGGATGGCAGCCACTTTCTGGTCGAGGATCTGTGAGACGACGAGGTGAAGCAGGCGTTGTTGGTACTTGTTAAAGAGCGGCTGGTTATCGGGCACCTCGGCGAGGAAGAGCAAGATGGAGGCTGCCCGCCGCAGCATGTCCACGCTCGTCCCCATCATCTCGGGGTTGTCGCGCAGCATCTGCGCGCCGTGCGAGTTAGCGATCTGCATCGCCTGCTGCTCGGCAGCCTCGATGAAGTCGATGAAGAGCGAGATCGCGGGGTGCGTGAGCGCGACGATCCGCGCGGCGATGCTGTCGCCCTGGATGAAGCTCAACAGGAGCACAATGGCGAACTCTCGCAGCACCTGCTCGCGACGGTCGGCCAACATCTGCACCAGGTTCAAGAGGAGTCGCACGACGCGGCTGAACGGCGGCGTGACGAGCAGCAGGTCGACGTTCGACTCGGTGACGCACAGCTTGCACAGCGTCTCGAGCGCGAGCCGCTGCGGCGACAGCACGCAGCTGACGGGCGTGGACGGCAGCGAGTCGTGCGCGTACGCCGACGGACACACGGACCAGTGCAGCAGGCCGTCCAGCACGACCATCCCGATGTCCTGCGGGAACGTGTCCATGTGTAACTTGCCGCTGATGTTCGCGAGGATCACGAGCATGTTCTCGCGCAGCGCGTCCACCGTCTCAAGCCACCAGCTGTTTTCCTCCGAGTCGCACGTTGCTTCGCCCGCTTCGCGGTCGAAACGCTGCTCGGCGGCGGTGTGCTTTGAGTGCGTGTGGTAGAACAGCAGCAGTCGACCCAGCACCAAGATGAGGCCGGAATGACGCGACATCTCGACGTCGTTGCCCGGAATGAATGAGAGATTGCGCAGGATGTTGGCGACGCACACGCACCGCTGTGACACGGCCGCCTGCACCTCAGGGACGATGTGCAGTGGCGGCCGGTCGCGCTCGCACACGTTCACCTCGTCGTCGAACTCCTCCCACAACCACTTGAGGCGGTCGAGCGTCTGACTATCCAACACACACTCACCGTCGCTGCCATACAGAATGTCCAGCTCGCGCTCGCTCAGAGATTTCTTCACCTGGGACGACTCCTCTTTCTTCACGACGCCGTCCATGTCGACGGGGTTTCCGTTCGCGTCCCGGGGACAGTCCTTGACGACAGGTTCGTCACCCGACTCGGTTTTGACGGCTACGTCTGTGTGATCTGTCGACGTAGTGTCCTGTGTTGATGACGCCGATTCAGTCTTTATTGCTCCGTCGGTCGACTGTGTTGATTCCGACGGCGTCGCAGCCGTCTCTGTACACGTGCTATTGCTTACCGATTCGTCCACCTCTTCCTTGATATTCACCGCCGTTTCCTCCTCTATTTTTTCTGTTTTCGGACTAGCACAGTCCCCGTTCTCTGCCGTGACAGTCGTCTCCTCAGTGTCCTCCACACACGTGTCATCATCCTCCCGTTTGAGGTCGGCCGCTGCCGCTGAACGCTTACGACAACCGAAGAAGCGTTTCTGTAGGAATTCGAAGGAATCTTTCGACTCGAAGTGGGACAGCACGTGCAGCGATATGTCCCCGTGTCCCTGCAGCCAGTCCCGCCGGCGACTCTCAAAGCCGTTAAACTTGTCCCACCGTTTCGTATCGAACAGGAAGTGCTTGTCGCTCGGACACTCGTCTATCACAATTGCCGTTCCGTCGCGCGACTTCTGTGCACCGTTGACGCCGTTCTCCAGCCCCGCTTCCGTCTGTGTCAGTGACTCGATGTCGTCAACGTTCAACGCATCGTCACCTTTACTGGCTGTGAGCTCAATGTCACTGAACTTGTCGCCGAACAGCTCGATGAGGCAGTGTCGGAAGTGGTCAAGAAGGGTCTCCAGGAAGCCAGGGAGGTGCTGCAGACCAAAGTAAGGGACTGTGCTGTCGTCGTACAACAGGATGAGTATAGTGTCCAGAGCCCACGTGCTCTCCGCTATTAATCCAGACTTCAAGGCCATCATGAGACGCCACGGGTCCGTTGTACCTGTCACAGACAGACGTCATTAGAACAGAGCCAGATCTCACAGAACCCTGCTGCCATCTGGCGGACTGGTGCAAACATTAGTACTACAAATACATTTCAAATTCTTCGTTCGAATCCAATATCCTCGTAATTTCGAATATAATTTGAATCAAATCGAATATTCAGTGGCTTCAAATTCAATTATAATACTGAAAACGACTTCTTACAGCAGCCAAACTTCTCTTCACATATCTTATGTACATATATACACACACTAGTTACACAATAAAATAATTTACATTCCTGTAAAGAAAAAACAACACGATCTATGGCAGCTCAGCGCTTACCGTAACATCGGTACTTTATCGCAGCCATCGCTAACTAAATGACTTTCACAAATTCCAGCGTTATGCTAACCCTAAAGTAACTGTAATCCTACTAAGCCTAAGCTAACTTCAAACGAATCCTAAAATTAGCTTCAGAACAAAAGCGTCCCACTTGTAGAGAGAGATGTACCGCAACTGACAACACGTACCAATGTCTTTGTGATTGAGTCTTCGACGCTTCACCAGTTTTGGAGTGGTGGCCTCGACGCTGCCCGCTGGAAATATGACTTCTTTCTTTGGAGGAAATGCGCTCGGATGCATGCCTGGCTTCTGTTCAACACAATTGCACCCGATTGCATCAGTTCAATGTCACACTAAAATAGCTAGCAAATATTAATCAGTGCTAAATACCAGGTCTGTTATTTTCGTAGGTTGTTTTTGATTAAAGAGATACTCCAGTCAGTGAGATTCACAGTATTAACTTACATATGTATACTGTATTGGTTGTGCCTAGTAACTGTGCACAAAGGTCGTTAATAAACAATTAGTTATAGATTAATGGTATAAAAAACATGCTATCTTAGATTAAGGGCGCTGCCATCTCGAGACGTATGCGCCAGTGACGTAAGCCAAATCGTTTATGTCACTGGCGCATTGTTGAAAAAGGCAAGGATTGGTGGAATCTTCGCTAATAATTGTGATTGTGACGTAAGCAATCCGCGACGTACTGGATACATCAAATACCACTGGACAGACATAGGATGTTCGAACATGCATGCGCCAGTGACGTAAGCGGTTTACGTCACTGGCGCATAAGTTTCGAGATGGCAGCGCCCTCAATCCAAACATGGAGTGTTTCTGATACAATTATACTATAATTAATTGTTTATTAACGATCTTTGTGCACAATTACTGTGCACAGCCAATATATTATACAGATTAAGTAAATGGTGTGAATCTCTCACTGACTGGAGTATCCCTTTAAACACTGCTTTCACAGTTGCAACTGTTTACCCATCTCATTTGCATAAATTGTATTTATATCTAAGAAATCAGAACTAATACAATTATACTATAATTAATTGTTTATTAATGATCTTTGTGCACAATTACTATGCACAAGCAATATACAGTCACGCCTCGCAATAACGCGACTCGCTATAACGCGAATCGCTTGTAACGCGGACCCCGAATTTCTGCCGCCAGGGGAGACGTTTTCCCGCCAGGGAGAAAATGGCGCTACGCTATCCAGTTACTTCGTCCATGAAGGTCCCTGCGACCGGCCGGCAAAAATTCTGTTTTGCATACTGTTACAATAAAAATCATAACTCTGGAAATATTTACCATAAAAATATGAATTATATATCATTTTACTGCCAAATGAATTCTTTATTATAATAAAATTATACCATCTGTATTATGTCGGAAAATCACGGTGACATTATTAACTGAATGTCATCCCAAAAAAATGAAACAAATCATAAATCATAAATAAAAGTTTCGACAACACGGCAGGCCATTTTAGGCCGGCCGATTGCTGCTACATTCGTCACCGCCGCAAACCCGCAGCGCGAACGTTGAAAAATTGCGCTGACAATGGTCAAATTATCACATCAAAAAGCATCCAAAGTTGTTCAAACTATTTGAACTAGTATAATAGACACATTCTTGATTACTGTCAGTTGTTTTGTCGAAACATAGACGTGGTAACTTGAGATATTCCGAAGTAAACGTTTGGAACACGAACGGCCGCCATTTTGTTGTTTACTTCTGCTAAGGCGGGAAGATGACGCTGTGTTTGAAAGCTTGCCGTAGATAGCCTTGACGTAGGACGTAATTGACGCTTAACAATCCAAAACACTACATACATGTTTTATTCAGTTTAGCATTGGATAACTTTTCACATTCTAAAATCAATACAACACATCGACTCGCATCTTATGACACGTTGGCGCGGGGGTTGTCGGGTACTATTGGGTGTTTGACGGTGGCGCCACCTGACGGACTATGGCAATACCAGAACATGAATAATGCGCCCCGTTTACAACGCGGTTCCATTTCGTGGACCCCGAGTGTCGCGTTATAACGAGGCGTGACTGTAGTATACAGATGTAAGTAAATGCTGTGAATCTATCACTAACTGGAGTATCCCTTTAAAGTACATTACACTTTGTCAGAGAGGCGACGTCGCAAAACTGAAGCGACATGACGTACCTGCATTTTGCCTGGGTGTGTGAAACAGGGGGCTTTGTCCGCTCGTTGGGGGGACATCCGGTGGCCGGCACGGTTGTACATGCTGTATGACCCCGAGGAGGGGGGCATGGGGGATACCCCCGTACCCATCCCATAGGGGGCGTTGCCGTTGTGCATGAATCGGTGCGGCATCTGCCACTGTTGGTCTCGCATTCGCATATCTGTGGTGGTACATACGATCATCAACATGGCACGTGGGAAAACATGACAAACCCTCGCCTTCCGCAACTGTATCAACCACAACCGCCCTATCCCTGAGCGAGAGCATTGTCTGTTATTAAAGCGTTGCAAAACCATGTTATACGGTATAAATTATACCCATTATAGCGTAAAGACAGTCAAAATATGTTTTCATGTACCATTTAGGGGTTGAAAATAGACCCAGTAAGCAGTGCTTAACTCTGTGTACACATCGACCATGAGGCGTTTTCGAAACCGTTGTAGGCGTGGCTAAAAGCCCAGAAGGAAATGCATGATCACGCGATGCAGTATCACGTGAACACAAGTTGACGCCACTAACGCCACACCCAGCCAGGTGCATGGCTCCCAGTTGGTAAAGGTCAAAGGGTGGGTGTCACTCATGGCGATTTGAGTGACAGCGTCGGGATTGTTATATACGTTCAACATTTAACATTACGGAGTCAGTTGGTTTTGATAAAACATTTATTGGTGGTCAGGCCGCTACAATAGTTATAACATATTGATTAACATGATTTTGCAATAAAAATAAAAAGCCACGAACTGATCATGTCGCTTTAACACATCTACCAAAGGTAAATATTTTTAGAACCGACATTTCAGGAAGAAGTTCCGAGTTCTTTGTTGTTTCAGAACTGTATTTCAGAAAGTAGTTCATTGAAATTTACGGTACGAGTTCTTTGTGTTTACCCACAACTGTGCCAAGGCCATTGGTGCCAAAATATGTGTACATTCAATCAGATTCCTACCAAACACACGATGTAAAAATCTACCTTTTATATCACTCCACCAGTACACTCAACCTGTTAGCCTGCCTGCCTGCTGGACTTACTTGATACTGCATTGACGTTTCGAAAACCATCCAGCTGGCATCTGCAGAGGGCCCCGAGACGATCTCGACTCGTGGTACTCTGGTGGCCGGAAGAGGAACCATTCCGCTCGCAAGCCAACAGGATGGTTGTCGAAACGTCAGTGCCTAACTAGCCAGAATCTAATACCTGGGGTTGGTTTCACGAAGTGTTCAAACGGCACTGCAAGTGTCAGGATTCCGCGTACAAACACTCCGCGAAACCCGCCCCGTCGTTCTGTCTGTTAACCCCGCCCCCATATCACGTGCTACTCACTCGCAGACATGTTGTATCCGTCCCGCCGGCCGAATTCACCGTAGCCCTTCGGCTGTTGCGATGCGTACAAGTCCCGCTGCTGTCCTGTGCCCCCCTTCTGCGCCCCGTAGCCATGCTGGCCCGAGTACCCTGGGTACTGACCAGAGTACCCCTGCCCGCCACCGCTGCCGTACTGGCCATACTGGTCGTGGGGCGGTCGCTGCTGGGGCATCTGGTTGCCGTAGCGACCGTGCATCGAGTCCTGACTGGCATTGGGCATGCCGCCGGACATCATGCGCATCTGGGAGGGCGACGACATCGTGTCGGGCGACGGCTCCGACCTGAGAGGGTTCACAGTGATTCACAATTATATCATCTGCCAGACAGTCTGTCACACATTTGCATTGGAAGGTTTCATGACAAGGGTGACATATATTTTTAAAGGGCATAAAATCAACAGTTTGGTGTTATGCACTGTAATAATGCACCTAATAGAGTTTACACAGACTAACCATTTCCATCAACAATACAATTTTCAGATCGGTTGTTTGCTCAGAAAGTGGATAAATCTCGCATAACCACCGACACCATGAACTTGGTCCACGCAACCAATCAATACCCAACTTCTATCTGTGCTTTGGAAAAATAATACGTCACCAAGTCTTTGCTGGTTCAACTGTCATAACAAAGGAGAGCCAAGCGGTTCGTTAAAAGTACCTTACGTAAGTTTACAACGAAATCGCGACAGCAATACGCCACACTGTTCCTCATACAGTTGTAGCAACGGTTCAGGGAAAGACAGTGAATCGACCAGAAACAGTGGTCCAGTGGATTCATTGGAATTGACATTCACCGACAGTGTGGATGCCAGACGTCCAAGTTGGATTAACCTAACCATGAAAACCACCACCAGCAGTCGCCAAACGTCTCACATGTTTGAACTATGTTACCAAAAAATGACTTGCGTTCCTCTAACGAAGAAAATTCACAAAACAAAGGCACAGAATCTCAATGGCAACTTCTTTGGCAGGGCTGCAGTTACCATAAAATCGTTATATACGTTTAAAATAAATAATAAAAATACATGTGTTGATATAATTAACTTGGTTAAAATGACCTATTAGTCATATAAATACCATACAAATTCCATAATAACAATAGTGATAAATGAAGTAAAGGTATGGTTAATAGTAATTAATAATTAAAATGATAAATAATTATGACGTAACAATAATTTTCATTCAGTGCATATACACGCATTATGCATAAGAAAATATTACTCGAGCTATTTTTCTACTTATAAATGATTTTTAAACCACCAGCAAGATGTTTATTGTTAAAAAAAACCATTGTGATATCGTCAACAAAACATAATTTCCATATTTATAATCGTGTTATATTCCGGGCGATAACATGAGTGAATCAACAGGCTTTAGGCCTTACATTCGTTTAAGTTTTGTTTCTCTTGTGTCATCGATATGTTGCTATATCTGCAGGACAAACTAATTGACTAGAAAATAAAAAATACGATCCATTTGAATAATAAAACCATCGTAAAGAACACTATGCTGTCGTTTTAGTGATATTAAACGTGTACTATTTAACACTGAGTGAATGAAATAAAGACTAATACATGTCTCAGTTCTGCACCGGTCGCTGCTAATAGGTGGAAACAATGACTGCGTGAACAATTTGTGTGGTCGCTGGTTGCGTTTGTCAAGTAGTCGTTCAGTGTGAGTACATTTTAATCAGAAATGAACCGTGGCTATAGGAAAACAATCGCTCAAGACGAGTGGTTGCTTATGACAGAGGTCGCACAAGACAGGTTTTACTGTATTTGCTAGATTGATCTAGTTATTATGTATTTTTATGACTAATAGGTAATTTTAGTTAATTATATAAATACATATTTTTTTTATTATTTATTTTAAAATGTTACCTGTGGGTATTATTATTCTTATTGCATAATTTTTAATAGCAGTATGTTGTGAAGCGCAACAAACAATTATGGATGTGGCGTTACATGAAATAAAAAAATTATTATAACTTGTACTTTCCTGCAGATCAGTGATAATAATTAATTATTATTATAATTTTATAATCAATTAAACTATTTTACGTGTGTGAATGCAGTAAGTAAAGGTGATAAATATTCGCACGCAGAAACGTTATTTTGTGTGAAACTAACATATATAGCAATTTTATACTAACTGCGCCGCCGTCGAGTTCTGCATGTTTGTTTTGTGAATTGTCTTCATTAAAGTGAAGTTTTTTTATAACAGTATATCTATACGTATGTAAGATATGTGAGAAGTTTGGCAGCTGTTCATGTTCGTGTTCATGGTTAGGTCAGAAAGTAAACAATAGAATATACATTTCACGCCAACCAAGTCAACTCCGCTACGTCTAAAATGGCATGGTCCATACACTTTCGCCATCTGTGTTGTAAATTTTTCTTTCCGCTGACATTGACAATATGATTGTTGTTGGAAGTTGTTACTTTTTATTAACTCTATTAGGCCCATATCACCAAAGCTTTGACCTTTGTTTACCTTTAAAGGAAAATTACTCTGGCTGTGAACGAAACAAAATAAGTAGGAATATCTAAATTAAAAATCAAGATGAATGGTTATATGGGCCGATATCTTTAACGTAGATCACTCAACCGGGACATTTCAAGGACAATTTATATAATACTGTCTGTCACAACCTCACCAAATCCAATTGCTATTAAAACTCCCAATCTTGAGATACAGCAAACAAAAATGTTTATAATATGGAATGATTGAAATCTATGAATGTGTTGCTTTGAAACTGCACCAATTGTTGCCATGACAACAGCTGGGTCACTACGTTACTCACCGGTCAGAGTACTGTCCAAACTGGTTCGACATGCCGCACGTGCCCGGCATCCGCGTGCCGAAACTGTCCTGCATCGCACGGGTGCCACAGAAGCCATCCGGACCGTTGCCACGGTTACCGTGATAGAGACTGCCAAACTGTTCACTGGAGCTTCCCGCCGATTGCGGCGCCGCGGTATCTCCGTACGGCCCCGGCTGACTGCCCGACGCCATGCCACTGTTCATGGTGCCGCCACGGTTGGCATAGTTGCTGTACGAACTCGGCATGGCGTTCTGCTGCGAGTGGGGCATACCGCCTGACATGGCTGGCTTGTTTGCCGGATACTGGCTGCTGACGTCGTCAGCAAACGGATCCTGCACGCTGACATTGTCACTGCCGCTGCCAGGCATCATGCCGGCACGGTCCGGCATGCCCTCGGGCATCATGGTACCGCAGTGCATCGATGCCGTCGGCGCCATGCCACTATTATGAGGTCCCATTGAGTTCATCATGCCAGAGCTGCCGTACATCGTATTACCCATCATGCCGCTGTTCTTCATCGGCGTATCACCCGGCATCATGCTTGCACTGTTCATCATGTTGGCACTTGGCATCGTCGAATGCCCTGGCATCATAGTGTTGTTGTGCATCGGCATGCTCCCTGGCATCATGCCGCCTCCACTCATCGAGTTGCCACCCGGAATCATGCCACCCGGCATCATGCCACCGTGCATGCCGCCATGCATCATCTGGTTCGGCATCATGCCGCTGCCGTCGTCGTACGGCATGTTGGCATTCATGGGGCCCATGTGACCCATCATCTCGGGATTGCCCATAGACGGTGGTCGCTGCATGTTGGGGAAGCCGTTGTACCCATGCCGCCCCATGTCGGGGTGGTACATGTCGGGCTGGGGAGGGTGTGTTGACGAGGTCGCTGCAACACAACAGGCACTCTCAGAATCTATCTCATGTCAACTCACTCTCAGAATCTCTCTCACGTCAAACCACTCTCATAATCTATCTCACGTCAAACCACTCACAGAATCTATCTCATGTCAAACCACTCTCAGAATCTATCTCACGTCAAACCACTCTCAGAATCTATCTCATGTCAAACCACTCTCAGAATCTATCTCATGTCAAATCACTCTCAGAATCTATCTCATGTCAAACCACTCTCAGAATCTATCTCATGTCAAATCACTCTCAGAATCTATCTCATGTCAAACCACTCTCAGAATCTATCTCACGTCAAACCACTCTCAGAATCTATCTCATGTCAAACCACTCTCAGAATCTATCTCACGTCAAACCACTCTCAGAATCTATCTCACGTCAAACCACTCTCAGAATCTATCTCACGTCAAACCACTCTCAGAATCTATCTCACGTCAAACCACTCTCAGAATCTATCTCATGTCAAACCACTCTCAGAATCTATCTCACGTCAAACCACTCTCAGAATCTATCTCACGTCAAACCACTCTCAGAATCTATCTCACGTCAAACCACTCTCAGAATCTATCTCACGTCAAACCACTCTCAGAATCTATCTCACGTCAAACCACTCTCAGAATCTATCTCACATCAAACCACTCTCAGAATCTATCTCATATCAAATCACTGTCAGAATCTATCTCATGTCAAATCACTGTCAGAATCTATCTCATGTCAAACCACTCTCAGAATCTATCTCATGTCAAATCACTGTCAGAATCTATCTCATGTCAAATCACTGTCAGAATCTATCACATGTCAAACCACTCTCAGAATCTATCTCACGTCAAACCACTCTCAGAATCTATCTCATGTCAAATCACTCTCAGAATCTATCTCATGTCAAATCACTGTCAGAATCTATCACATGTCAAATCACTCTCAGAACCTATCACATGTCAAATCACTGTCAGAATCTATCACATGTCAAATCACTGTCAGAATCTATAACATGTCAAATCACTCTCAGAATCTATCTCATGTCAAATCACTGTCAGAATCTATCACATGTCAAATCACTGTCAGAATCTATCTCATGTCAAATCACTCTCAGAATCTATCTCATGTCAAATCACTGTCAGAATCTATCACATGTCAAACCACTCTCAGAATCTATCACATGTCAAATCACTCTCAGAATCTATATCCACACGTGTTGGAGGCTGCCAGTTTATGGAGTAGCAATCATCACTACAAGTTATTGAATATATTGTTCATGGCTCTAAGAATGGTTTATTGTAGATCATTTTTAACTTACTTTGGAGCTTACTGTCGAAGATGAGTACAACGTTTCGATCCGTCAGCTACGGACCTCGTTCACGTACTGGTGTCTGGGCAACACATGTGACACCATGAACAAGGTCCGTAGCTGACGGCGGAAAACGTCGTACTCATCTTCAACAAAAAGCTCCCAAGTTAAAGTATCTACAATCACTACAAGTTGTTACAGTAAGGGGTGTCCTTTTGTGGGCAATGTCTATACCAGCAAAATGTGTATTCACATGCAGGAGACTGTTTTTCAGGAGCATCTATAAATTATGTCTGCCAGGAACTAATTTTTAAAACATTTGTCAAGTTATACAAAACATCCCGAGATGATTGCTGCTCCTCACACAGTTGTTGTGAACCGGAAGAAATAACTGAGGCAGCAATTTTGGCATAGTTTGGGCAAGGTGACTTACAAAATCGGCAAGGTGACCAGGCGTACCTATCACATACGAACGGAAACTCTGTAAGCCATCTAAGACATTTTAATATACTCCTCCAAACCTTCACTTGCTAGTATAATTTTAGTTAGGTATGTTAGAATGATGAAAATAGGCGAAAATCATATAACCTAAACCTTACCCCGTACAACTGGAGGATGAATAATTTAATCTGCAGACAACCCTTCTAGAATTGATCCAGAATAACGACAATAATTATACACACAAAATATTATTTGATTTGTGAGATAGATAATGAAGAAAATGTGTAGAATTGATCCACAACGACGACAATAATTATACACAAAATATTGTTAGATTTGTGAGATAGGAACTGAAGAAAATTCATATACAACTCTTCTAGAATTTATCTAGAACAAGTACAATAATTATACATAAAATCTTGTTATATTACTATGATAGGCAATGAAGAATATTACCTGCTTTGTTGGTTTAAAAACACAATTTAATTTATACATTTTTGTTGCTGCTTTATTGTCCGAAAAAATAAATAGATCATTACTTGTCGAGACAGACCGAACAGTTGCATTCCAGACACTTTTATTCCACAGCAAGTAAAACCATTTATTACTGTCTTTACAACAGAGACCACTGCTGCCAAAACTCATCTAAAAAGCTGCTTTTTAGCTGATCAGAATGATAGTACATATACGAACCTGCTGTTGACGAACTGCTGCGTTTGCTGTCTTTCTTTGAGTTGGCATCAATCTGGGCGAGGATTGGCAGTGGATCGACATTGCCTCGGTCGAAGCGGCACTCAAAGGCAAACAGATACTTGGCGTAGTTCTTGCGCAGTGTGAAGCCAGCGCTGCTGGAGCCACCAATGTTGAGGGCACTGCTGACATCTCGCCACTTCTTGTTCTTGGTCACCTACAAACAGATGCACATTGTCAGCTCAGATCACATCTGTCTAGAGGTTACCACACAACAGGGCTTTCTGCAGGACCAAATTATTGCCACATGGATGTTAACTGTTAAGCCAGTTTACAAACTTTCAAATGTGTCTGATGACCTGAAATGGGCTACAAACACACGTGACACCATTTACACTCATTTTAAGGCATAAATAATGATATCTATGGTTTTGGAAGACCTTTTTATTTTTTGCTCCTTCATTTTTGTACCCGTCCACCCATATTTCTACCCGGCCATAGTCGTTTTTACCCATCCAAATGACGAGTGGATGGGTCTCTGCATAAAGCTATGCCACACAAAGCATAGGTCTGTGTCATCTGTATTTCTGTCGTGTTTGTGGGGTGCAGAACTTTTGTACACTAGATAGTGACACCAGTATGCAAGTTTGTATATTCACAGGGTTTTCATTTCATCTATGGGGCCTCTGGCCAACTGCATTAGCATCTGCATAGTAATTTGCAGTTTGGCATTATACTAAATCTAGAGACGATTTTAACCATGACTTCTTTTTGTCAATATACAATGCTGCAGTAAACACAATCTAGAGATGATTTCACCCAGAATGTCTTATTTTTTTCAATATACAATGCTGCAGACCTGCAGTAAACACAACACAAAATCCTAGTAACCAAAACACTCTTAACCCTGCAGGTGACCAGGGCCGAAAAACGGCCCAAATGCACCTGCCTCTGTTGTAACAATTTTCATTTCCATCACACTAAACTGACACGCGAGAATTTGGTATCATTGGATAGCTGACAGATTTTTCTAGATCGTGTATATTTTTCCTTGCGTAGGTTTAGTGACAGATTTTTCGCAGGTGAGTTTGAAAAGCACGTGATACAGTTGCTGCCCATATTTGGGAGATTTTACTGTGTCCTGATGAATGAATTTACGCATCCATTCATAAAGTCGACACCCCCACACATTCGGTATCAAAAGAAAGCTCTGTGAGTGGCCAATCTGCCAAAAATAAACCATGTGAGTTCGGTCCATTCAGCCAATCAGAACCGTGATTTCAAATGTGGCGCCATCGACCCCCCACGGAACCAAAGTTGAAGACAAAATGGCGGCCGGTAAACAACAGTTTATCCGCTTCGCGACTTTCCTTTGGATTATCTCAAGTTTCTGCGTTGATATTTTGACAAAGTGCTTGACAGTATTCATAAACAAGGTTATTATATTAGTTCATGTAGTTAGATTGACTTTGGAGGCGTTTTTGGGGTGAAAATTCACCAAATTGGCAGCGCGACATTTCTCCGGCCGAGCGCCTGGGTTGCAACGCTAACGAGCGCGGCCGCAATCGGCCGCCTTGAATCAACGTATTTTTATGTCGGAAAAAATCATAAATATTATAGTTCTCAACGGATTTGTTTCATTTTTGTTTTATTTTGCAGCTAATATATGAATCTACATTTGTCTAAATGGTGAAGTATATTCGTCCACACGATCATTTTCTGGCAGCAGTATGAAATGGGTGTTTTTTTTTTTTAATTTCAAATACAAATATCCGCATGATTTTTATTTGTTCTACAGATATTATAATTTTATTATAATAGAGCAACCTTTTAGCGTTAAAATGATGCATCATTCATATTTTCATGACCAATATTAGCGAAGGTATGATTTTTATTGGAACAGTATGCCTCAGTGGATTTTTCTTGGTCACCTGCAGGGTAAAAAAATTATTTCAACCAAGTATAGATAAAATACAAAGAAGTGAACAGCACGAAAAGATTAATCTTATTATATAGACACGCAACATATATTTAGTTTGGAAGAACGCAACCTACCAGCCACACAATTTTATTAAATGTTAAAATCTTACTTTCTAACATTCTAATAAATAAATCAACATGCCACAATGGCTACAGATATGGTTCCTACACTTACACACGTAAATTTATCCAACTGTACCCATTACCCAAGCAGTAATTTTACGAAAGAAATAATTAATTAACCCACCAATTATGCAATGAAGATTCTAACAAACCATTAAGTAAATGGCCGAGTGCTTGAGAAGTCGTAGAAACTGTACTAGGAAACTACGGAGGCGACATAAACATGACCTTTAGTAGCAGGCCGAATCTTAGTAGTAGAGGCAGCCAATAAATCAGACAACTAGCTGATCAGATATATCCCGTGTGGCCTGTAAAAATAGCACTGCCATTTAACCACGAGGATGGCCTAAGAAAAAGCAATAAAGCGCAGCGTAAAAAATCTACGTGGGAAGGCCGCAGCCTGTACGGATGCAATGTGCTGGCTGGCTCATCACGCTGAAATATGTACTGAGTGAACCGTTGGCCACCACTGTGGTGCTTGGATCAATGTCCAGTCAACGCAGCTGGTCCTTATGGAACCTTAGAACTGGTGCTTTGTTTGTAGGTAAATAGACTTGACCTGAAGACCCCCCCCCCCCCCACTCACTCCCATACATCATCTAATCAATATCTGGTCGGAAATCAGGCCACAGTCAGTAAGGGACCATGCCAAATGACATCACTGGCTTTGTGTTGTGGCGGCCTATTTAACACCTGCTATCACGTTGCAGTCTCAAGACTTGCCCCCCCCCCCCCCCAGTTGCACATATTTATAAACACCAGGTTATTTATAGCTGCGGCAGACAGCACTTCTGGAATCTCGCCCAGTCAATGGGAATCTGATGGACTTAAGTAGGTCTGCCCAAGGCTATTAGTGATCACCTCCCACCACCCCACCCTACACCACAACCCTACAAGATAAACGGTATTATTGTCAGTTGAGTCTATTGATTTTAGAGGGGACAACCTGTCATCTGGGATTGCCTCAGGGTGTCCTGCTCAATGGAGATGAGCCAGTTTTTTTACAATGACACTGTCAGTTGGTGTCAAATACAGTAGCTATGTTCCAGTAACTACCTCCCAGTGCGATTTACGCCATCTCAGATCGTATGTGACTCTAGACAATTGACATGTCTGTCACCCCAACGCAAAACCACAGGACGGCAATTTAGCCGTCATACACCTGAGTTACAGTTTACAACACATTGAGTATTTGTAATCTAAATTAAACAATGCAACTGCTGCAAACTACAAAGAAACCTTGTATAAGGAACATAGGTTTGACCAAAGTCAGATGCACCCTAGCCTGCATTCTGCTATATAAAACATGAATAAAAAGATAAATGTTACGACTGGACTGATCAAAACGCTGTACACTTTACTCCCTGGCAGACCTATTCAATTGAACACCATCAGCATCTCGACTAATCAGGGAAGCTTTTAGCTATCCAGCAAACTAATGCACAAAGACTACTTGTATAACAAATCGTCACCACTATCCGCAGCCAGGTATTCACACAGCTGAGTGAACTAGAGCAATGTAGAGTGAACTAACTTGCCAAAAGGCTCAATGCAGCATCACTGGATTCAAATAGTACAACAGACTGTTTGACAAACTGCCAATGGCATCCACTATCACCTCTGTGGTCCATAATTCTGAGTTTTGTACGACTAGATCCCTACAACTCCAACAGCACCTCTATAATTCTGACAGTTGTGTAGGACTAGTCAGCTTCTAGAGTTCTAGTATACATAAATCACTACAACCCCGCCACATCACTCCAACAGCAAGGGACAGTTCAGTTACTTACCCAAAGAAACCACCCCCCAGAGCATTTCAACACTTCACAGGTAAAACTTCTAAAACACCTTTTCACTACAGTTAACAAGTCTAGTGTCACAAGGCAAATGCTACAGGCCAGTGTTGCGGGGGTATTTCACAGGGTAGGGGTCAAGCTACACAGGAATACAACACTTGACATTTTGTGCTGGTTATAAAGTATAAACAGTTAAGGAAAGAAAAACAATTGTTTGAAGAGCATAATTGGACTGATGAACTCGTAGAAATGTTAGTTTCTAAGGCGAGCGATCGTTCTCACTCCCTATCACTCACGCAAATCACCCATCTAGGGAGCGATTTATCGCTCGCGCTAATTACGATAATCGCTCCCATCACCGGACCACGTGGAATGTGGCGCCAACTAAGAACGTTCATAACGCTAATAAGATGACTGACACAGTAAATTATGTGTTTAGATGTACATACGCGATCCAGATGTTTACGAGGCGCTAAGTAATTAACTGCGTAACCGAAAAGGTCGCTTTGCAAAACCAGCCGCATGATACGATAACACAGTGGCGCCACCATGCGGATAACATAGAATGCCACCTGGTGGATAAAACAATCACTCCCTCAAATTATTTCACATTTAGGCGAATGATTTATATGACTAGTCCTACAAAAATGTCAGAATTATAGAGGTGACAGTGGATGCTGGGGTTTTCAAACGTGAAGCACTGTAAATGGTGTCCTACCTCGACCAGGCCTCCGCGCTCCTTCACGAGGAAGTAGAGCCGGTAGAGATCAATCTGGGTCTTGCTGATGGTCGGCACAGCAGTGATCGGCGTGTTTCGCTCCTCGTGGAAGGCGAAGAGTCTCTCCAGGAAGTGTCGTCTGTCTGGCTCCTCGCCGAACTCACAGATCTTGTTGAGAACCTCGTTCTGACACGGCTTCTGCTGCACGGCAACAATGTAGCAACATCAGTTTGACACAACAGAGGTTAAAGGTGGTTCTGTTATTAGCTAGTTAGTCAGTCAGGGACTCAGGGTTCATATACATTTTGACACACCAAATGCCATGACTTTCCATGACCTGACAATATACGTGAGGAGGCACCTGGCACCCTCCGTTTAATTGAATGTGCATAAGAATAAAATAAATATGTTGAAGGCATACTGCCTGGCAAATTGTGTCAGCTAATTTATTAAGAAGCTAACAATGTTCATAATATGAAAGTTTCCCGTTAATAAAATGCACCATTGCTGCAATAAAGTCGACAGCAGAAGTGATGCAGTTCATTTTTGTATCAGGACACTGGGAAAGTGGTGTTCAGTGACCACAGCATCTCGGGGTTATGGTAATTTGATGGGATCAGGAGAAGAACGACGACGGGAAGTGGATACGACAGCGAGAGGAGGTAAACAAACGTCGAGATGAGGATTTGTATCTAGGTGAACCTGATGCCAGGAATAAAGAGAGCGATATTTTACGCAGGACTTTTGACATCCAGAGATGTGTCAAGGACATACTTTAACTTAAAGTCACCCGTGCCATCATTCCTATGCCACGGACAGAAACACTCGGGTGATTTAAGGTTATGTTTCCTTTGACCCAGTTGACTTGTGTTTAAAAATAACTAGTGATAGAAACAACACTATAAAGTTTTTCATATGATCGAATTGCATTCAACACAAGAATGAGTCAGAAATAGCAAACAGTGCTTTTATACCATCACTTCACACTTTTACTTGTGTGGGTAAATGAAAGAGGGGAGGTGTCACCAGCAAGGGGGAGAAGTGTCAACAGTTAGGGCGCTGAACTTACCGGTGTGCCTGGCCAACTAGGGGGAGAAGTGTCAACAGTTAGGGCGCTGAACTTACCGGTGTGCCTGGCCAACTAGGGGGAGAAGTGTCAACAGTTAGGGCGCTGAACTTACTGGTGTGCCTGATCAGCTAGGGGGAGATGTGTCAACAGTTAGGGGGCTGAACATACCAGTGTGCCTAGCAAGCTAAGGGGAGAAGTGTCAACAGTTAGGGGGCTGAACATACCAGTTTGCCTAGCAAGCTAAGTAGAGAAGTGTCAACAGTTAGGGGGCTGAACTTACCGGTGTGCCTAGCAAGCTAAGGGGAGAAGTGTCAACAGTTAGGGGGCTGAACATACCAGTTTGCCTAGCAAGCTAAGGGGAGAAGTGTCAACAGTTACGGGGCTGAACATACCAGTGTGCCTAGCAAGCTAAGGGGAGAAGTGTCAACAGTTAGGGGGCTGAACTTACCGGTGTGCCTAGCAAGCTAAGGGGAGAAGTGTCAACAGTTAGGGGGCTGAACATACCAGTTTGCCTAGCAAGCTAAGGGGAGAAGTGTCAACAGTTACGGGGCTGAACATACCAGTGTGCCTAGCAAGCTAAGGGGAGAAGTGTCAACAGTTAGGGGGCTGAACATACCAGTTTGCCTAGCAAGCTAAGGGGAGAAGTGTCAACAGTTAGGGGGCTGAACTTACCGGTGTGCCTGGCCAGCTGGGACTGCTGACGTTCTCCAAGTCGTCGTGTAGTGACATGAGACTGGGCGAGGGCGCCACCGGTGTGGCTGGATGAGAAAGGTTGTCCTGCAACAACAGTCACCAGCTGTAGAGACGGGCTCATCAACAAATGTCACACGTCTATTATTTAACACAAAATAAATCCGGGTTCTCCCAACTACTTGAGTTGAATCGCGACGGCTTTTAGAGAGACAACATTTATAACACAAATGCATTGAGGGGAGATAGAGCTACGCTTACAACCTAAGCTATGTGTATTGCTAGATAGCACATTCTAATGAGGAAAAAAGAAGGAAGACTTCCAAACCTACGCTCAACAATATTTTGACATTTCTGTGGCCATCAGTGATGACTTCAGCACAAGACAACAGAAACTATCGCAACTTACCAGTCTACTCCTGCTGGGTTTCTCATTCGAATCCTCTGACCCACTGGCAATGCAATTATGCTGCTGCTGCTGCTGCATCTGTTGCTGCTGCATCTGCTGCATTTGTTGCTGCTGCATTTGCTGCTGCTGCATCTGCTGCTGTTGCTGCTGCTGCATCTGCTGTTGTTGCTGCTGCTGCATCTGCTGTTGCTGCTGAGGCTCTGCCTTCGAGTCCTGCTGGAGGACCTCAGCAAGGTGAGGTGAGGACTGGACCGTGGAACACGGGGCAGAGGTCGTCACCACGACCTCACCAGCCGGCTTACTCTCGACAGTCGTGTTCATTATGGGTGACGACAGACTCTGTGTCACTGTCGTAGACGTGTCACCTACACACAGAAACACAGACGTTGGGTCTAAGATTCTGGGAATGGTCCTACTGTCAGCTAATCTTGCCGGAGTACCTTTTATGTACAAACATACGAAGGATTCTCGGAAAAATATGAACAGCCACTGCAAAATTTATTTCTGTCCTCAAAGTGTAAATTAAAACTTGTTATTAGTCAGTGATGTTGAAGTTCTTTTTAGAAACTGCTTCAAATTCCCCATTGCCTATTTATTATTTTCTACCTTCTAGCTGCTAAACAAGTCCCTACTGCCAGGTTTTCAGTACATTTTTGCTACTAAACAAGTCCCTACTGCCAGGTAATTCCAGGCTTTCAAGGCATTCAATTTGGCCACGCAAGCAGCACGCATTTCACGAATCCAGGCAAGGCAAAAAATCATGTCAATAAGACATCCAGGTATCTGAGGATGTTTTTCGCTAGACTCCTGCTTACAGCGGCGATAAACAATCACGTTTTACGCACATCAAATTGTGTGACTTCGCATCCTGGGCAGGCTAGCGTTTTACCGTTGTCATAAATGCTCATGTTCAATTAAATTGGTCTTTGTGTTCGACCACATATGCGTTGTCGAGAAAAAGCAACAACAATTCCAGGAAATGTGTCCTTCAAGTTTCTAAAAGATTCCCAGGCACGAAACACAAGTTGACTGCATCAGCTGTGTGACTTTCATTTGATTTAATAACAGATAAAAGTAATTCCTTCCAATAAATATAAATAGGTACAATTTCATTTCTAACAGAAGATTAAACTGCACATGATGCATCTATTTTGTAATTGTTCTTATTACATTTTCGCTCCCGGTGAACTGTCTCTGTTTAAAGCCTAGAACTACGCTGAGTTACAGTGCCCCATAAAATAATAATAAACCAGACATAAATATGTCATGTACCCGCTAATCAGAACACAGCAATTCCCTGCAGGGGCCTAAACATAAAATTTAATTACGTGGTAATTTCGCTTGGCATTGCCACGGTTCAATATTTCACAGGTAGTATCTGTAGAACACGTATAACGGTCTTCCTGGTCTGACTTTTCCCCGATCAATAAAAACAGGCTTCAGTGCAAAACACTCACCGTCCTGGAATGGCGTAACATTAACACCTGTGGACCATGAATGACAATCATGTTGTGCACTGAAGTGCTCTGAATACACACACACATACACACAAAATGCTAGTGCTACTGTAGCTAATTAGATATATATCTATATAGAAAATTCCACGCCTGTTTCCATGCAACAATTACACTGTAATCATCTAATCTGATCCATGAACCAACGGGAATAGTCGCTGACTGATCATCACTGATATACCGAGAAAATCACCCCGCAAATGTCAGGCTCCTCTGAACAAAGCCAATTCACAGGCTACGCCTTGCTTATCAACTGGCCAAATGCCGCTAAAATCCTGCAGTTCTGAAGATTGCCTTAGCGAACACACCTTGTGGCCATAACGATAGTCACATACAATACAATACAATAAGCTACATTTCCTCTAGTAGCAACTGATAAATTCCACAACCACACAAACCTAGAGCAAAATAACCAGAACTTTTTCGAGAAGCATGCTCCCACTTAAACTTAATCATGCAAACACAACAAATTGGTAGTAACATGATCAAACTTGTACAATCTTATTCTGTCTGCATCTGTCAGATCTCGCCGTAAATATTTTAGTAACATATATTTCACCCCAGTCAGAACTGAAGGTCAAGGCTCATCCTCTATCAGTTCCCCAAACTTGCATATTCACCCAACACCTTTCATAACAATGCTTTATCTATGCATCTCTGAAATTTGAACAGGTTTTTATATCCAGATACAAATCAAATATATTCATTTAGTATGTATTAATTATTAATGATTAACTGTTACACACAAATGGCTAAGCAGCTATGTAGTATGTACATCAAACACTTACAAAAACAAGGTGAAACAAATCATACACACTTACCACTGCTAGTGTTGGCCATGGAAACATCGACTTCAGACCTCGCTGGCATCCCATTCAGCGTCATCATTCCTGCCGGTCGGTTCTCTGACATGCCACCAGACGGCGCTTCACTGCCAGTGAAATGACTCGACATGGGCACAGTGGCGGGGGGACCCATGGCATTCATCGCCGCCGCCGACGACAACGAAGTGTTCACTCCGATCGGTCCACCAGGTGGCACTGCTGTGCTCGTCGCCGCCATCGCCTGCGGCGGCACGCTGTTCATCTCGACACTGTTCATGCCCTTTGACACCATCACGTGGCTGTTCGCCGCCACCATGTGACCGCCCGACATGCCGTGGGTGTTGGTCATCTCACTGTTGACCATCGGCGCTTGACCACTCCCGGCCATTGGCCCATTCATCCCGGGACTCGTGTTAGCCGCCATCCCGTCGCTGGAAGACGAGAGACGGGACTCGGACTGCATCTGGGCGTACCCGGGCTGGTTCGGGGGGAACTGTTCGTACATCGCCTTTCCTGGCCGCGGCGTACTGCCGCTACTAAACAGCGACCCCTGACCTCCGAGCTGATTAGCCGCCGCTGCCATCGCCGCCTGCGCGGCCGCAAGTGCACCCTTTGGTGTGCTGGGTGGTAACGCCGCCCCCTGTTGGCGAGCAGGCATACCAGCCATGTTACTCGGGTCGTCACTGGCGTTCATGTCTGGAAGGTTGGCTGGCGAATGCATTGGGGGGACGGGGGTGCCCATTGGCCCCGCGTACGCCCCTGCGTGTTGCCCCTGTTGTTGCTGCTGTGGGTATTGGGCGTGGTAGTTTGAGTTCGGCCCGGCGCGGTTCATCTGAATGTTCGGGCCGGCGCCTCCATATGGCATGTGATTGTTACCCATCACCTGATTGGCGTAGGGGGCGTTCTGCGGCCCACCAGTGTACCCTGGCATCCCAGGGCCAGCAGCCCGGTTGTACCCTCCTACAAACAAGATACGTATCACTTAGGTAACATTCAGGTAGTCACCCCTCAACAACCTGGAAGTCATCCTTCAAGATTCTTTTTTGACCACCATCAAAAAAAGATATGAACATTCACAGCACACAGACTATGGGCAAGTCACAATTCTAGGAAAACCTCGAACAAATCATGTGGAATTTACTTGTCATTTACACAAAACAAGTCCTCAGCTGTTCAAGTCACACAAAACTGCATCTGCAAAATGCATTTGCAAAATGCCAAAATAAAAATGTCCACTATAAAACGGAATCAGTGAGAATTTGATAATTCAACTAGACAAGTATTGGTGACCAAATTTCAAATTTCTGTGTCGACAAATATGAACATCTGCATTCCGAATAAAAATTCTACAAATGAAATGTGCCAGGATTCTATTATGATTATTTTCACAGGGATTGACAAAAAAGAAAAATTAGCCACAAAAAAGACACCTCCCGACACAGACTGGGAGCATATTGTAAACAGAGTAAACTTCCTGGTAAGCATGCAAGTGTTCCCAGGCGCTAGTGGTATGTCTTGGCATACCGGCCCGCTTCCTAAACGGCTTATCTTGCAATCAGTACAAGAGTCGGCCTGTGTAAAAAAGTGTATAAAACACATCAGTCGAAAGCTGAGCCGTCAATGAAGTCTCCTAATGCGTACAGTGTGCGTACGTCTACGTTACCGGCCACAGCTGCTCTGACCCCATTCGATGCACTGATCTGTTGTGACATTTACACCGAAATACAACACGGCCTAATTACACACCATTAAACCATTGTCTGGGAAGTGGGGAGTAGATTTCTCTGCGTGACATTCTGTAGTTTCATAAATCAATGAGGCGGCCACGATTCGATTAATGCACCGCGGCAGTCGCGTGGAGCCGTGCCACGGTCCCTTGTGTCATCCGTTACTTTATTAACCATACGCAGAGTCCAATTTTTATGTCACACGGGCTAGCAAAAAAACGTGACCAAAACTGTGAGAGATTATACCTGGGGCAACAGTACTAATACTGATTACTACACGTGTCAAAACTGTCATAACAAAGCTACTATGTGATGCATAATGAATGAAGTGGTAAAAGGTGTGTTTCCATGTGGAAATGATTTATGGCAGGAATGGAGGGTGTTCAGTCATTGTAGTCTGGACTATGAGATCAGTTTTACTGTTTTTTTATTTGACAAAATGTACTTATTTTAATAATGATGTGGTAAAATTATCACATTTCCCGTAGAGAAAATACATCTAAATTTGTCACAACACCCAGGCTTATACAATTACAAACTAGTCTACTAACCGTATCATAGACAATGCAGTGTTTCCCCTGCTACACGAGCAGTCAGGTGGGTCACATTTCTAAGCTACCTCACCCAAAATATGCCAAAATTGCCACCTCATAGCTATTTCCTCGCCTAAACATGTTTACATACTGCCTTCTAGTTATGCATTTATTCCCCTCTATGTACCAGGGAATCAGCTAAAACACACACTAGAATGCACTATTTTGAAGCTAGTTTAAAAAATCATTCTAGAGGGACATGCCTACAGATAACATAGCATCAAATCATGTCTTCATTGCTCAGTCCACCCTACCACCTCGCCCATTGTTTTACACAGGGGAAACACTGCAATGCATTCTTATTTTGTCAAACACAACAGCTCACCTTGAGCCTGGTTGGGGTACATGCCATACTGGGACATCTGTGGGTTCATATTTCCACCCATCATATTCGAATGGGGTGGCATCTTATTCCCAGCTCCTGAGTAGCCCATCTGTCCCGCCGTTGAGCACCCCATTGGTGGGGGCATCATCTGCTGCTGGGGGTATCCTAAACACACAAACATACCCTCTTAGAAATGTAGAAAACTCACGAATCCCGGGGCACCAATTTCAACATTTTGCAGGAGCATCCCAGTTTTGTATTTATTTATTTGTATTTTATATTACTAAAGTATGTCTACAGAGGGAATAGTGGCTTCATAGTATTATCTTAAATTTTCTCCTCAGTAAAAAAACTTTTTTTGTAGATGTGATAGCATTCAAGTTGAATCTTTCCAGGATTCTAGAAAACTTCCCACCATTGCATGTGTAAAACTGGCATATCAGATTTACACAACATCAAGGTACTGGTGTAATGATTTACATGATGCACACATGCGTAAACAAAAATAAAAACCTGCCTAAAATTACCATAAACAAAAGTGAAAGCTGAAAATTCACAACATAAGACACCCAAATGGTTTACATCATCCATGGTACCCAGCTCTGTATATAGCTTTCGAGGTATAAAAATAGTTTATAACTGCCCTAGTAGGGTGCGCCACTTATCCCAACACTTCCTGAGACCAGCCACTGGCTGTAAACAAGCACCACACCGTCCTACATTATCACTGCTGTACGTAGTGTACTGCTGTTGCATTACTGCAACACCTTATCACAACATGAAAGAACTGCGAGTGAGGCTGACCGTTCCATTGTCCTCAATTTCAGTTTCTCTTTTTCTTCCTCTTAGAATAATGTTATCGCAAATGTAGTTTTACTGGATTCATACACTTTTGAAGATAGAAATTCAAGACTTTTCAAGGCATTTTGAACAAAACAATCAAGACTAATTTTAACGAAACGACATGTCATTTAACCGCAATATTTCACATAAAAAGACACAACTTCAGTCACTTCACATCATTACTATAACCACTTTTACGGTTACATACCAACGTGCACACTAGATGTTCTCATACACTGGCTTATCCCACCAGCCACTCTACTGCGGCTACTACATGTCATGACAGTTGACTGACCACAATAATATTCAAGATTTTCAAGATTACTTTATAAAATTAAAAAAATGTGTAACACTGATCCAATAAAATCCCAGGATTCTCATGATGTTCAAGGCTCCATACGGGCACCATGATTTGATATGTGACTTGCCTTGGTTAGACATGGGCGACTGTATCCGAGCCTGTGGGTCAAGTTGACTGGAAGGGGTTCGCTGTGGCATAGGGCTTCCTGTCTGGTTCCCTGCAATTGAATGTCATCTTACGTGGCTATTCATGGGGATTTGTGATTGATTAAATCTGTTATATCTGTACAGACATCCTTCATGCAAACATATACTACTCAAAAGTTGCTAAGGATCATACCATGTTTGTAATGGAACAATCTTGAGATGGCAGCCATCCAGAGACTCATTGGAAGCATGAGACGCCGTTGCCAGGCTGTGATTGCATCACGTGGGTCACACACAAGCTACTGACAGTTGTTGCTGCTGGTAACTGAACTGATTGGGACATTTTCATGACTTGGAATAACATTCTGAAACCTCCATTTTGGGGGTCTGAGGAAAACCTCCATTTTGGGGGTCTGCTTCTTTGATATCAGAACGCATGTTATCTATTGTTCACATCTGGTATACAGCAATAAAATTCAGGAAATAAACATGTCCTCGAATACATGCTGTTTTGGGGTTTTGTGTGATACACATGCTGTAAAATATAGTACCGCCCTAAATAGTGATCCCTAGCAAAATGTGAGTAGTATATCTGTACAGACATCCTTCATGCAAACATATTTGAGCCACATGGGGAGAAACAGATACATTTTAACTGCTTTATAAAAAAACAGTTTACTGTCATTATAGAATGAGCTGTTTGACGTGATGGGGGATTTCCCTGTTGTGAAGATTACATAGCAGGAGTAATGTTCAACTGTCTAGGGTAAGGGACTGTGTCGAAATTCAGCTTGACTGTAGCATTTGTGAAGATGCTACCTGGCTGTAAGAACTTTATCATAAACAAATATTTTACACACAGTGAATCTTGAAATAAAATGCAAATCATTAAATGCTGGATGTAAAACACAAAATCTGTTTTTATGACTACTTAAAGTGCTCGATTCCCTGACAAATTAGTTGAAATGAACACCATCTCAATTTCTCTCAAGATTGTAAACAGCAGTAAGAGGATTTGAACCCTGATTGATTCTCTTAAAAATTCTTATGAATTTTTTCCAAATACAAGACGTAACTTTTTAAGTCACTATCTTTGCATACATGTATAAGAAGAAACTTACCAGTTACAGAAGCTGGGGTGTTTGAACGTGACCCCGTTGAGCCTACGGGCGAGGGTATGTGTCGGAGGGCTTGGAGGCCAGGGTGCTGGGGTCCTGGTGTCGTGGGGGTTGGGGTAGCGCGTGAACTCGTAGCTATACTGCTGTTGCTCTTCTCCGAGTTCGCATCTTCTATGCTGCCAGGATTTGTGGCATCCTACAAAAGGTACACTTACATACAGCCGTGACCAAACATTTGTATAGGATCAATGTTCACAACCCCACAATGTCCTGGTGTGTGTGTGTGTGTGTGTGTGTGTGTGTGTGCATGCGTGCGTGCGCACGTGTGTTGTGTTCGTATGTGTGTGCATCCAATATAGTCTAAACATGCAGATTGAATACAAAATGTTTCCCCTAAATTTACAGTCAAACACCTACCCCTACTAAAAAACAATTTCTCGTGTGAGTAAAGCTATGTCCATGACAATACGATCAACAAAAAATTTTGTTTTTATTCGTTTACCATTCTGACTTCTATGGAAGCATTCAGCCATTCTGCAAAGACTGCACAACATAGCTTTATGCCGAGACCCATCTACCCGTCATTTTGACAAACTAAAACCCTCGTGGGCGGGTAGAAACATCACTGGAAATAAGGAAAAAATTAAATAAAAATGATCTTCCAAAATTATATAGATATTGTCAGTTATGGTTTGAAAATAGGTGTCACGTGTTTATTTGTACTTGATTTTAAGGTCATAATCACACATCTCGACTGGCTTGTATAATGTAGCAAAGATGATTCGAATTCAGATGATCTTGACTGAGAATGCAACAAATACAACTTTTGTTTTTTATCCATGCCAGAACTCTGAAGTATTTTTAACCTAATCGCAGTATTGGCATATACACAATCAGATGATGAGCTGTTCCTTTCATTCACCACAGTGGTTGTTACAATGGATTTAGAATGGCTGTACGTATTCACAGTGAAGTAAAACATAATGCTGAATGTGCTATGTGCAAAAATGCACTGGCAATCCCAGCACATAATGACACATTGTTGTCAACAAAGTAATGATTACTGCCAATTCAGAGCTATAATAAAAGAATCTATCTGTGCACCACCATTGATTTTTTAAATAACACGCAGACAACCTGATTCTAATGTGCCAACTTGGGATACATATTTTAACTAATGGCCAAACCGAAGATATGGAATATACTGTTCATGGCCCCAAGATTGGGTTATTTTGTAAGAAATGAACTTATTTTGGAGTAGGTTAATTTCTTACAAAACAAACCAAAGATGTCTAAATCATAATTAGTTAAATGATACCATAAATATTGATTCACTATTGTGACAAGTTCCACTGATTTCCAGTGTATCTGTTCAACAAGACCTTAATATATCGAATGCCTTAATATATTGCTAAAATATTAATTTTTACATATTACCTCATTCAATTTTACTCCAACTAGTTATACAATTCTCAAACTTTTATCTACTTGACTAAAATACTATAACTATTCAAATTAACAACTCTGGTATTTCGATATATTTAAATAACCTAATTATCATACAGCAATTCCATTGACTACAGATTTAAAATAATTACATAATATTATACCAACGCTTACCTGTGTAACTAAAAAATATATCATTTGACAGATAAATTAAACAAGGCCGAGAAAGTGAGAGGACCAAGTGCCCTCGCCACACACCACCCTAGTGGGACTCCGGAAACATGCCCAAACAGCTCATGAATAAGCAAATAAGAACGCGCGTTTCAGACATTTTGAATTTCATGAATACGAAATTCCCATCTTCAGATCAGATTTGGATGCGAAGTTCTGCCGGTGGATATCCAGCCACCAGAGTCGGAGAAATCAAGCAGGGTATAACTATAAGACCCCGGCCTTTGTTGCCAGCACAAAGCCTGGCCACTGGCTGGTGTGACACACAATGAATGGGTCAACCACAACACAATACCTGCAGAGAACAGCTGCCAATCAACCAAAGTGAATAGGTGGTCACTGTGCATGTGTCAGTGCAGTCACGAAGGCATTGTACAGACCCTGTGCTGGAGGCAAAGTCACATCTTCTCTTTCTGCCCCTGTGTTCAAGTGCTTGCTATCCAATCCAGCCTGAACCCAGCCAGCGCCTGCCAGAGCAGAGCACAGCCAACACACCACACACAAACAGCCAGTCCTGTTTAAACACAGCCACTCTGAGCAGCACTGCATATCTAAATATAGCGCACCCAGCCAGCCCCACCATTGACAGCAGTAATAGTCCCTGTTGCAATACCTTTTTACCAGCTCACACAGCCACCCAACTTACAACAGTCCACACCACAATGCAGGAGCAGCATTAGCCAACCATGAACAGCAACAAAATTGCCATGCTGTAGCCACACTCCTACTCACACACACCTGACAGCAGAGCTGTATAATCAGGGGAGTGTGGTAACTAGAGTAGCTGGCCTAGCGCTGTGGCTGGTGGGCCCACAGCTCAGGCAGTGTGCATGCTAGGTCAGTACAGGATATCAGCAGCATAGCAGCAGGGAGGGACAGCTGGCTGTGGGAAACTGCCTGCCTACAGTGACACACATTGCCTGGCTAAGGCAGGCTGTACAGTTTCTGCTGTACAGCAGCAACCCTCACTGGTGGAAAACAACTCATTGTACATGTATTTATTTATTTATGCCTGGCAACCTGTGGGAATAGTCAGACTGCTCTGGTTGGTCGCACTTGACTGGCCACGACCAGTAATACCAGCCTGGCTTTGTGTACGGTCCAACCATCAGGCCGCCTCGTTTATCAAGCCATGTGGCACACACAGGCAGACACAGGCCGCCAGTTGTGGCTGTCACATGCAAGTCGCATACCAACTACATGACATGTACTGCACACACTGGTGTGCTGACTTGGCTGACCACGGCTAGCTACTGCCACGTAACATTCAAGTCTACCACACAAAACCGAATCACCATATTAAATCAGATTAAATAAGTCATGTATTCTGTAAGAAATTAACGTACTTTGGGGCCACGAACAACATATTCCATAAAAATTATGTAATTTTTCTGTTCTGTCTTTTCTTGTCTATCCAGCTATCATAAACTGTGGCCATGGTTCCCATGGCTGCCACGGCTTGTAACCTGATCGTGAGGCAAAAACCAAAACAACTGTTGCAAGTTCATTCAAGCTCAGCCTATTCCTAATAAAAGAATATTTCAAGGTTTAACATTTCTGAACATTCCTTTAACGTCAAGAATTGAATAAAATTCATTGGACATCCAACGATGCCAATATTTCCTTTGTTTCAACCAATGGGATGATAAATGATAGACAATTTAGAAGGAAAACAAAATGAATAGCAGGGTTTTGTCAAAAAATCTTTAAATCACACACCAAACCAAAACACTAATGTACTGCCAGTATGATAATTAATTGAATTCATGATACATAGAAACTAAAGGTGAATAAAATCTGCTAACTGCAACAATGTTAATTCCAGTAAAATAACGACCTTTAAAGCAGCATGTATTTTACATTCACATTTCTTTGTTATTAGAAATTGCCCAAGTCATTCAAACAAAAGAAACGAAATAATAACTCTTTGATTTATTATTCATGGTTTAAATCTAAGTAATTTCTGCATGAAATGGAAACTCCAATGAGCACGAGTGTACAGCGATCACAGCGCCACTGGCCACCAACTGAAGCCGCCATTAGCATAAAAGTAGTTCCGGTCATGTGCAGCATGAGGCCAGCCAGCAGAGTTGGGTGAAGGCTCAGTCACAGATACAGGACTGAGCCACACACAGCTCTAGGATCTCTGCCCTGACAAACACACACACAAACACATCCAACCCAACAGGGGAGCTTATCATTATTACTGTCTCTCCATGGGAACTAATCCTGTTCTCATTCCCATATTCACCTAATAAGAGAACACACAATGCCGACATTATCTAGCCACCAAAAACATACCCCACATTGGTGGCAACAGTGCAAGGCAGTTAATGTGCACACACACTCAGAGATGGCAGAAATCTCGTGCAAGTTTTCAGTTTGGCCACATCCACGTGTTCTAGTGCCCACGTCTTAGCCGGGCACGCCTGCAGTAAGCAGCCGTAATTCAGTGTCAGGACAGGAAAATCAATACCCCAGCAGTACAACCAGTGGCATGGTTATCAATTTCTTCAAGTGTGGGCTGGCAGTGCAGGCAAAACCAAGGTTGGGGGGTCACACACTTATTTATATTTACATTTTACATATTAAAAAATAGATTTAATCTTTTTCTATGCCCATACATGCAAAAAAAGCAACCTATTTGCAGCTGATAAAATATTTTTGATCCTAGTCGGAGCAGGATATGAATCCAATAATTGACACAAACGAAGCATTGTACAGCTGCTAACGGTGGCCATGAAGTTACAATCATGTAGAAAAACACATGCCATAAACTACGCTAATTTCCGTGCAGATTGTAGCCTAGGCCCCAGTGTGTCATGTTAATGACCGTAATATTGCAATTAGGAGAATTAAAACAACGAAGCATTCTGTGGTGTGAATAGTAAGTACGCAGAATAGTTGTGACAATCTTCTTGAAACATCGCTGCAATTATCCGTATGGTGGGGTGGGATACCCACTAGAAATTGTATTTTTTTTACTTTTGACAAGATTGTCATCCACAGACTAGTAAAACTTCATGTGTGGCCTAGCAGATGAGAAAGTCACTGACAACTACATTTTTCACATGTGAAAAATATCCTGATGTATTTTATTATTGCTAATGATTAACTGTCCATCCAGCAGCGTTATGGTGTAGTTGCACTGATTATAATGCACCAGGTTAAGCGGCTATGACACCGATTTTGTCTTTATACCTATACAGTATACTGCTGTACTGAAATATTAAATGAAAATATGTTCTATCCTTAAACAGTGTTAGAAGATATTCATTAAATAATATAAGTTATTTTGTGGTCCAGTGTATTTATTACACTACAAAAGGTGCATGAATGAAACATGTAATCGTAATAAGTATACGATGTCCATTTGGCATGCATTGGTAACAAGAAAGAAACTCAGTAATAATAGATTATAATGGCTGATAGCATAATTTAAAAAAACACTAGATAGTTAGAATTACTGTAATAAGACCGAAAGAAACAAATGAAAACAATAAATATTGTTATGAAACTAAGTAAACAAAGATTAACTATTTTGCAGATTTTAATGTGCAAAACACTGACTAGATTTCAACGTGTTAATTCTTTGTCTGCTTTCCTAAATGCTGTGTCCACGTGTTTGGGGTTTACCGTCTTTTCTAGTAGATTTTGTTCGTTACTTTTACCCCATTTCCCCCCCTACAACCAGACATTAACCCCCTCTCCCCACCTGTCACACCCCAATCCTAGGATCACCCCGGATAAGGGGGTAGACGTCCTGCGTCGGTTCTCAACGCCACACAAAGCACTGCGGCACAGAGCGCCTGCATAATGGCCACCGCAAGAAACAGACTGGCTGAACCCCTAAATTACTCACACCTTTATCTCGCTGCCTAGCAACCAACCCCACTAGCGCCGATGCCGGTGAACCGAGACACACGCAGGTGAAACGGCTGACAATCAGATGGGTGGGTGGAACCCCGTAAAGGGTCGCTTCGGCAATACTGAAAATGCAGCCAGAGGCACGGCGGAAAGGGGACGGATGTTCCCTCCGAGGGGAACCCGCGGGGATGTGATCGTGGGAATAATGAATGCTACACTTAGTTAGTCATGTGGCAGTCGAAGCAGCTGCTAGAGCAGTGTGGGACTGGGCAGGCCAGGCAGCCACTAGCACTGACTGCTTCAGTTGGGCCTGAAGGCTGCTCTATGAGAGAGAGAGAGAGACAGAGAGTCAGTCAATACCTGTGAGCTGACAGCTACCGCAGTGAAGCCTGCAGCACAAACCAGTCACTCCCTTACACAGGGAACACTGCCATCTCACTCCCAAACAAACGTCTGGTCCCGTGCTTGGCCGACACGCATGAACGCACACGCAACAGTGTCTTTATGTAACCAGCGGCGTTCATCTGATACCATTTGAACGAACGCTTATCAACTGGTTTTCCCGCGAAAATCAGACTCAGAATGGGCGGAGGTTTCTGTGTGGAATAACGACTGCGGGAGTCAGTGGGCTACAAGAGGTGCTTGTGGAGAAGAAATGTCAGCGGTTGTGTCAACTCTGGCCTTGACACAGTACAGCCTGGGTGACAGATGTGAGTCAGTGTCATCACATCCTGTGTGGCTGCCACACACACAACAGGAAACACACGGCAGACAACACGCAAGCAAACAATGGCACTGACGTTACGTACGTGCACACACGTGTATAAATACAACGCATGCACTGTGTTGCAAACTTAATTGAGAATTACAGGGACACTACCATATTAATGCTAAAACACAGTATTCTTATTATACACACATCTATAACCACCAACTGAAAACCTTCATAAGTGACCATCTAAGCTTACGAGATTGAGAAGGACAGAAGAACAGTGTGACATCAAAGGTGGCTGAAACATTGTGAAATAATTACCAGGAGCTGTATGCTGTTACAAATCCAATTATTATAATACACCAATGTCTACACCTGCTGTTTACTTGCAGAAACAATGAACAATGGTAGCCTCAACATCAGTAAATATTAATGACACACATGGTAGTAAGCTTCACAGTTTCATGCCACATTTTTCAATCACGATAAGCTAATTGTTAATTACTGCTGGATATGACCATTTC
Source organism: Oasisia sp. SBJ-2009 (assembly GCA_964017155.1). Lineage (NCBI taxonomy): Eukaryota > Metazoa > Annelida > Polychaeta > Sabellida > Siboglinidae > Oasisia > Oasisia sp. SBJ-2009. The sequence continues at coordinate 49,811,606 of OZ024861.1, forward strand.
TCTATGAATGCTTACAACAAATCAAATCAAATGCATTAATTAAGTTACTTACTCAGCAGCTAGTCGCTGGCCTTAATTAAATGCATAGATCTAGCAGACAACAAACACATGCTTGTTTGTAGTAGTTTCAGTGTTTGTCTGGTTTATGCACTTATATTTATTGTATTCTTAAGACTGTTACCCCTTCCAGTCCGTCCTTTCCACAATACTTCTCCACCTATCTAGACTGGCAATGTTCTCCCTACCAGCCTTTCATTTTGCTATTTATTTCTGTTTCCCACACTCTGTGTCAATTTCTCCAACTGTTTCTCTGTATGTCTCAGTCTGCCCAACTACTTTTATTTTCATGTTTCGTAATTTCAAATTGTACCCCCCCCCCCCCCCCACACACACACTGAACCCTTGCTATGGTTTCTGGAAAGGGTAATGTACCTGCTGTTCTTAACCCACTTGTAAGCAGATAACAAGATATAAGAGCCATTACACCAATTACCCAACCACTGGCTTCCACGGCACAACCCAACTCCAGCTACAGTCTTGGCAGTAATGCAATTTTCTCGAGTTATGAATCAACACACGAACCGCGAATATTATCCGCTTAATGTTATTAAAACGCAGATTCTCACACTTAAAACACCAGGGTAAGCCTCGATGAATGAGAACGTCTTAGCTTCTCATCCGTCACCCAAGTTTGCCTACAATTTTGTATTCGCTGGTAAAATATGAACACTGCGTACTCAGATCTCAGCTGGTTACCCCCAAACAGCACAATCTTGGGCTGATGCAGGAGTTGTTCTCTAGAATTAGTGCGTCCACTACAGGTTACACATTTACCCCCTGTGTGGGATCTTTTACTTCCCCTGGCATAGACACCAGATAGAAGGGACCACCGGCTCTTAGTGTCTCTTCCGAAAGACACAGGCAAATGTGGGGTGGACGAAATTGCCTAAGTTTCGAAACGGCGGTAGGTGGGATTGAACCACCGTCCTCTCAACTGACAGTCCAACGCTCTACCGCGCAACCACCATTCTGTCCTCGGTCGCATTAACCCGAGTTTGCTGACCCACGCAGTGGTAGTCGAGCCGGTACAATTACAAAGCTGCGAGGCCAGGCATAGCGGAAAAGTCTGATTAGACAGGTGCGGTCGTAGATGCTTCATAGGCCGCATGCGACAAGGTGGAAACAACAGCTCTTGAGACACTGGATTAATTACTCAAGGATCCGCACCGCACAGCCACCGGTGGAACCATAGCTTTATGTAGAGACCCGTCCACCCGTCATTTGGATGGGTAAAAACGAATATGGACGGGTGGGTAGCGGGTAGAAATATGGGTGGAAGGGTAATTTTTGTTTTAGAAAAAAGGTCTTCCCAAACCATAGATAGTTTATTATGCCTTGAAAGTGAGTGTAAATGGTGTCATTATGTGTGTTTGTAGCCCATTTCAGGTCATCAGGCACATTTGAAAGTGTGTAAACTAGCTTAACAGTTAACATCCATGTGTCCACCAAAACGTGTGTGACTGGCAATAATTTTATCCTGCATAAAGCCCTGGGTGGAATCAACCTTCCTCAACACAATATATTAATTTTCATTTCTGTCAGGCCTGTTATGTTCTAACAGGACTGTTTCACCAATATAATGAGTCCAACAGAAAATCCATTATTTAACAGAATCCGTTGTAACATTTAGGTGGCTTTTTTCAAAATGCCAAAATCTACGTTGTAGAGAACAATATTTGTATGTCACAATGGCCGGATTGTCAGTTTCTTGTCCTATCCGAGTTTTCAGTACAAGAGGTCAGTTCAGAAATAAAGTAAATGTTACAGAGAAAAATTAATTTCATCAGCTTATATAAATGTTAGTTAAACAGATCCTGATTTTCCCAAAATATTCTACCAAACAAACACATCTGCTAGAAAATGTCATTATACATGCCCATGTGTCTCCGAAGGGTGTGGATAGTTATTAACAAATAATGTTCAATCACCCTCTAGTGGTCACGAATTAGTTATTTGGTAACAAAACAACATAATTTAAAGATGCGCATCAGTCAGTGCTACGCTGTCCCCTCATCTTTGGTGAATAACAGCTCAGAACTTGGAATTATTATTTAATTTACTACCTTGTTATCAGTACAAATTTATTAGACATAAAAACGGTTTATATATTAATAACTCATCACGCACAATTCCCTAGTAAGTGTCGCAAGTACACGGCTTGGTGTTCTTCGAGTAAAATCTATCCGTCAGAATTTTCCAGTGCCTGTTCACAATATTTACTCAAGCATACGAGTGAAGGAAAATTGCCTGCAATCATTAACAAGATTGGTGGAGGTGACAGGGTGCATACCCTCCCACCCTTCCTCCTGCCCCAGGCGCAATCGTGCTACTGTCAAACCAGGAGCTATGTGCATTCAGGCGGAACATGACAAAGAACAAGTTACAAACAACTTCACACCGGTGTCATCTACAAGCTTACACCTAGTTAGAATACTATGTGTCGGTCAGCTGCTTTCGCAGTTGCAACTGTTTACCATGGTCCGTACACATCTGTACATTTGAAATTCAAGGCTATTCAAGACTATATGAAAAAGAAATTCAAGACTTAAGTTAACATTACATTATTTACTAGACTAAGAAATCAATGGCGCGGCCACAACGAAATGCTGATTGCCCAAAGTGCATGAGTTATTTTTATGCATAGGCTTTCCTTTTCCGGCTGTTATTCGTCACAACAATTGAGGGATCAAGGATGGCAAAGCCTTGAATTTGGTCCAATAAAATTCAAGGCTTTTCAAGACCCCATACACTCTGAAGTTTATCCATCTCGTTCGTATGACTTGTATTTACACCACAAAATCATAACTGTAAAAAAATATTTTAAATATTTTTTGGGCCCATTCAAGATGAAGCAAAGATGAGAAATCACGTAAAATATGGACACCAGGATAATTTTCCAATTGGACATTTTAGAACAAGAGACCTGCATTTTGTGGCAGCATACGACCCTAGTCCATTGTCATAGAATATGAATCCAGTTGAAAATGAAGTTCCGATACCATGTAGATATTAATAGGCTTGATTGTTGTGTAAAAATAAGCCTGAATGACAAGCCAAAAATTGAATGATTACGCTGAAACAGTGCTCATAATATTTTGAATAAAATGTATAACAGCACATGTGTACTCAGTAAACAATTAGCATATAATTTTAAGTATAAAACAACAGTTTGTGAAGCAGTTAGACACAATATGACGGTGAGACTGGTGACACCATGCCTTCTCTATGAGCAAGGTCAAAACACAGCCAGTGAAGGTAGTTTTTTCTGTCTGCTGCCAATAAAAGGACACCCAACACCAGGCCTTGTGTCATGTTATGACAGCTGAGGCATTTGACCTTTTGTTGGTGGAGGAGAGAGTTCATCCAAGTGGAGACTGGCAGGGACATCCTGGTAAGTACAAAGACTTCGCTGTAGCCATGGGGGGTCAACCCGCTATTTTTAATAAGACAACATTTAAAAGATGTGTAGTGTTATATTATTCTAATGTTGTAACTGCATAAATGTGACATGTTCTAACGAAATTAGTCGTACTTGATTTTGAGAAAACACTGTATAAACATGCAACAATGATTTTCGCCGATTTTGACTTTTTGTCGCCAAGGTATAAATTAGTATCTTTTTTGTCATTTGGCAATACTAATTTCTCATTTATATTACTATTTAGAAAGACTACGTAACAATTCAATCATGCATGAATTTCGTAAAACAGAATCACTAAATCGCACTTGTTCGAGTTGCATTCTTTAATCCTATTGTTTAACATAAAAGTAGTGGAACAAAACATTAAATTAATTTGTGTAGTCAATTACCTAAATAAAAAGCAGGTGATTAAAAGCATTTACCTTCAGAAACTAAACATTTACCATTACAACTTATGGCTGAAGTAATCTCAAAGTATTAAACAAAAACAGGAATCTATTCATTCAGCCGCCAAAACAATAAGTCCAACCAACAACAAACAACAAGAAAGCATCCATTTTATTTCATGTGCTGCCACCTACCAATTAATCAGTTCAGCCGAATTAACCAGTTAAACCCACATCATTGTAACTGATGAACATACATTTATTAATGCGAAAGAGCTTAACAAATGATGTCCAACAATCACCATGGCCCAGTGACTAAACCTCATAGATCTTCCAACAGATACTTGGCATTCAGAGTCTGGATGATTCATCTCAACATAAAATATCTGGTGCACAATTTACGATTCCTGCCATTGTGGAAGTGTGGTCTTCTTGGCTGTGAGTTGATGACTGTGTCTGCAAGCGTTCACTAAGCCTAGTTTGTCTCTCTATCTACTACTAACTGTGCACGCAACGCAGATATGCAACTTTTTAGCTACCAGTGTTGCTGTATGATGGGTGAGGCGGGCCACCTCGCTGTTTTTCTAAGCCAGCTCGCCAAAATATGCTGAAATTGCCATCTCACCTATTTCCTGCTATAAACATGTTTACATGCTGTGCTGCCTTGTAGTCATGCATTCCTTTCCCAGCCATGTAATAGAGAATAAGTTAAAGCACACTTCAGAATGAAAAAAAAGGAACCAAACAAGGCCAAATAATTTGTCGACTATAGGCAGGGCTTTACGCAGGATCAAATTATTGCCAGTAACACACGTTTTGGTGGACATGTGGATGTTAACTGTTACGCTAGTTCACAAACTTTAAATGTATTTTAGCTATTTTTTGACCTGAAAAGGACTACAAACACACGTGACATCATTTACGCTCACTTTCAAGGCATAACTAACCATATCTACGGTTTTGGAAGACCTTTTTTTGCTCCTTCATTTTGTTACCTGTCCACCCATATTTCTATCCGTCCATATTCGTTTTTACCCGTCGAAATGATGGGTGGACGGGCCTCTGCATAAAGCTATGACTATAGGGTATATTTACATACTTTGCATTTTATGTGAAATCTTGAAATTCACCCAGTTTGTGCAGATTACAATCAGTGGAATGTTAGTAAGCGGCAGATTTCAGCACTAAGCAGCAGATTATGACTGTATTCTAAATAAAGTAAAAGCATTATGCAGTCATGTCTCAGTTGTCTGAAACATAGCTTTATGCAGAGACCCGTCCACCCGTCATTTGGACGGGTAATAACCGTACTGGACGGGTAGAAATATGGGTGGACGGGTAAAAAAATGAAGAAGCAAAAAAGGTCTTCCAAAATCATACACGGCTAAACTTGGCACCTCGAACAAAAATCACACGAATGAACATGTATGATTATCCATATCCACTGGTTTACTACACATACTCGAAATGAGTTTGCAGTGCAAACTGGGAAGTATTGATTGGGTCTCGTGAGATTAGTGCGGCCGATCGCTAAAATATTCACGAGTTGTTCTTCATGCGTGCTTTGAAGTGACGACATGTTATCTTGTATGAAATTTTCACTCCCGCTAGGAAATGTTCGCTTTCTCTCTCTGACATTTTCACTCCCCTGAAATTAAGTATTAGTGCACCTGCCTAGTAAGCAACTCAGTGCCAAGTAAAAAAAGTACAAATGGTAGTTTACAAATCTGAGATATTTTAATTAAAGCATATTTGTGACGAAATGAGTTGTATGTCAGCGATACTGATTTAAAGAAAACACCGCATAAACATGTAACAATGACTTCTGACGATTTTGACTTTTTGTCACCAAAGTATACTTTGATATCTTATCTGTTAATTGGCAATGCTTATTTCTCATTTATTCAGTACATTTTATAGTCTTTTTAGAAACACTACATAATATTTCACACATGAATTTTGTAAAACAGAACCGATAAATCGCACTTGTTTGACTCGCATTCTTTGGGGTTTCCCTCAACACATGGTGGACATATTTGGTACTACGGGAAAGCCCAGGATGCCCTCTTTCGGATTCTTGTAGTAAGAATTCGCACTGACATCAACTTAAGCCAATGACCTAAACAAAGGTAAACACAGCAACACTCACCTGCACTGTGTTCTGTGGCATCGGCTGGCCGGGGGACGACGTCGCCATCTCACTCGGAAGTTTCTGCGGCGCCACCGTTGGTGACAGCTGGCTGCTAGGGGGCGTCACCTGATTGGGCGACAGTGCTGCCATCTGCTGCGGCATCATTTGCTGCTGTTGGAAGAAGGTTGAATGTGGTGATTGTTGAGCCTGTTTCGCCGGTTGCCCTGGAAACGGTTGCTGTGGCGACGGCACACCGAAGCCCATTTGCTGTTGTGGAAACTGCAAGGCAGACACGGCCAATTCTGCAGTTTCTGGCCCCACTGCTGAAGCGGGTCGAGCCATTCACTGCCAAGTCCTCACGAATCTACTTTACTCGCACTTTTGGTATTTGGTTGCAAAATAATTTTTTTTGAATAAGCTTGTTTTCGCTAGAAATGGATCTCTGTAAATATCCATGCCTGAATACTAGTTGTTGGTATATATCCTGCATCCACTATCATATAACTAATGGAACAAATAAATATGATGCCATCCTGTCACCCATTTATATAGATAAGGTGCAAATTATTGCCAGTCACATGTTTTGGTGGACATTACGTCATATGGATGTTAACTGTTAAGCCAGTTTACAAACTTTAAATAAAATGTGTCTGATGACCTGAAATGGACTACAAACACACCACTTACTCTCACTTCTATGACTAAGGCATAACAGACAATATCTATGGTTTTGGAACCTTTTTTGCACCTTCATTTTTTACCCACCCACCCATATTTCTACCTGTTCTAACTGTTTTTACCTGTCCAAATGACGGGTGGACTACATGTATGGATGGACACCAGCCATGATCTAGCCAAGTCATGATAGCCAGGTATTGCGGTAAATTACATAAAATCAGACCCCTTAGGTCTTACTTGCACAATTCTGTGAATTGTGCTGTATGATTATCCATGACCAACTTCTGATCAAGGATCATGAATCTGTTCAGATATTGAGAAATGTGTCACGTAGATAAATGAGTATTTTGGCAGCAAAAGGCAGTCAACTATTCCCCAGACAATGCCAGAATATGCAGAATAACCCAGACTTGCTAAACAATTATATAAAAACAAGATACAAAGCAGGCCTGATACACAGCAGAAGACATACGTGTGTGCCCAGAAGTGAAAGCAATACTGCCTTTCTTCCTACATTCAACGAAAGCCCTGCAGGTTCACGTTTATACAAGGTAAAAGTTTTCCGTCACCTTGCCTAATATAATTCGGTCTTACTTATAAGTGCTGCGCTCTTGTGTGGAAAGTACACAAATGTATGCTGTACCAATGTAAGAAAAACCCACTGAATACAACAGCCCTATAACTAATACAACTTTGTTGCCAAAACTTCAGTAAGACTATAGAAAGGGGGCTTTCTTCCAGGGCAGATTGGAAAATGGTTTAGCCAGTTTTGGGCAGTCATCCTGTAAACTCTGTGAAAACCCCATACAATCTCATAATCATTTAAATAAAAATAAGAAAATAAACAACAGAAATTCTAGAATGTATAACATTCTAACAAATATCTTAGAACACTTGCATTATGAAGGAATAACACGCAGAGGTCACAATTTAACACACCAACGATTATGAGCTATGCAGGGCTTTATGCAGGATAAAATTATTGCCAATCACACGTTTTGGTGGGCACATGGATGTTAACTGTTAAGCTAGTTTACAAACTTTCAAATGTGCCTGATGACCTTAAATGGGCTACAAACACACACATATGACACCTTTTACACTCACTTTCAAGACATAGCAAACAATATCTATGGTTTTGGAAGACCTTTTATTGTTCCTTCATTTTGTTACCCGTCCACCCATATTTCTACCCGTCCATATTTGTTTTTACCCATCTAAATGACGGGTGGACGGGTCTTTACATAAGGCTATGAAGGCTATAGAGCCAAATGTAGCATTTATGGGGGCTTTCAATCTACAATGTTCAAATAATTTAGACAAACACACATACAAGTACTGACCTGTTGGTTGAAGGAATGGTTCATATTGCCAGTTCGTCCAGGCTGTTGTTGCTGCTGCTGTTGTTGTTGCTGCTGCATTTGATAACGTTGGGCATTTGACGAGAAATGACCCTGACCAGAGAACTGACCGCCTGCCACCTGCTGGCCATAACCAGAAGCACCACTCGACATGGCTGGGTTGGAAGGCCTCCGATTCGGATCATACATCTGGCCCTAAAATGGATAAACACCACTGTTAGTCGAAGTTGGTAAAATTTATTAAAATGCAAGTGATCCAATGTGATTTCAAGTCATATATATCTGAAGAAAAAATGTCAGAAATTAACTGCACCATCCTAGAAAAAGAAGTTGATCAGTATATGATAGCCTTTGAATTTGTGTATGATGCATAATCTGTAATGTTCTAACTAGAACCGACATTCATCCTCATTCACAAACTAATCCTTAATAGCAATGCATTTACGAATATAAACTTTTGCCAGTATATTGACACATCAGAAGAAGCTGAAATCAATTGAGAAAAACTGTAATAAGTTTAGTATCATATGACTATTATCAGGTGAAGAAGATGTAAATATGACTTAGAAGGAAACATCCAATATATAAAACACAATTTGGGAAAAGCAAGACGTTTATGCCAATTGCCAATATAATTAATCCTATAAAATGACTACAATAATTACAGGACTTTGATGTAGGTTTAACAAAAACAGATAACAAAACACACACACAGTATCAGAGTAGGAGAAAGGTAGTTCTGCTAGGGCTGATAAAGGAAACGTGATATCATCTACACAGTGAGAATCCATATCCCAGCTGCAGGCAACTGACACTAGAGAGAAGTGCCATAAATCAGTGAGCCACCACAGGACGTCAATGGGACAGCAGGTCAACACAGTACAGGGCTCTCATTCATCCAGTCATTAATGTAATAAGCAAGCCTACTACAGACTATTGTATCATCCAGCCACCACACCCCCCTCACCACCACCACCCATTCATAAGAGTAACATCACACCTTGCAAGCGGCTGCACAGTGTTTACATTAAGGTCATGAAAACAAGGAAGCAACCAGAGCACATGGCTAATCTACATAATGACAGTAAACAAGGGAGATGACCTCATTCCACTCAACTCAACCCCAGTCCACCACACCACAGGCCCTGTAGGCAGCCACCAGAACCAGCCCACTGTCAATCAATCACTAGGCTGGGGGAATTCCGGGCAGATATTTTTGGAAATCATCTCCAGGGCATTGCAATGACAGGCTGTTATTAATGTGATCACCTCGACCTCCAAATAGTACAGCCGACCATCCCATAAAAAACACCTGACAACTGACATGGTTTTTCTCTGTGCATCTTCCAGCCAGTAACAAACCGATGTGCTTACACAACGTAACACACTACACAACCACTCATTTCACTTCATTCTCGTTAAAATTGAAACTGATCAGATATAAATGATCACTTTCAAGTTTGACTTAACAATTAATGTTCTAGTACGATTAGGTACTATTCAAATAACCGACTGCCAGAAGTCCACATTAAAATAAATAGTTAAATGTGTTTTATAAAGTAATATTTTGGAACATGCCGACTACCATAGAATTATGTATCAAATCAATCGAGAATTTAGGTGACTGTCTTTGACTGTTGATGGTACGAGTGTTGACATTCATGGGTCCATATGGTTGACAAGATTTCTTACCAATGTCCATAACAGGCATAACTGTCTCCTGACCGATTTGATTAACTAATACAATTTTATTTCCAGAATATGATACGATTCTAGTTGTAGTTGCAATTTGCCAAGGAAACACGAGTTAGCTCTACTAGTGGCTACTGAATTATTCTGTTTCAATTATGACACTGGAATTCATCAAATAGCAATTCAAAATGTTTAAGATTTAATGGTAAAATTCAGATTGTATTTTTTTGGCGATACTTACAATATTTTCCCCTCTAGATACCAACAAAATCCTAGATTCCAACTAATCAAGGCATGTCCTAAAACATTCAATATTTGACCATCAAGATGGACTATGAACGGGGTTCATGCTGTGGCCCCATTTTTTGGGGGTAAATCAACATTGCAGTTTCAAACTTTCAGTACAAAATATGAAACAGTTTCTGAATTTAACCTACCATATTGTCCCTAATAGACGTGCACTACCTAATAGATGCCCACCCCACGTTTTAGTTGTGAAACAGTCTATGAAAATTTATTTAAGGCATAATACAAACATGCAACAGAGTAGATGCTACACCTATTAGCAAAGATGACGCCCAGACTAATGCTATTCCAAAATAATAACTGAGGGTAGGACAACTGAACCATTGCTGGTTAGACTTTCGTAACTAAATATGTAGTAAATGTAAATGCTTACCATAAAGGCTTTTATTTCATAGTACTATCAGAGAGAGGCTGTCATACGCATCAAACAAATGGCGGATTTGTCTACGTTGGATTAAACGCAGACTGTTCGCGTAAAGTTTCTAAGCGACAACAACGAAACAACATGGTACCGCTTGCGTATTTTATTGCCTAAATAAATTACAATAATTATTACAACAAATTCGATGGAATTATGCAAACAAATTCGACTAGAGACAAAGTTAAGATTGTCATCCATTCCAGATGAATTACCCGCAGGCGCGGAGTGCGACTGGCATCAACCAACTTTGATAAAGAACAAGTCAGAGTAATTGTTATATAAATTCATATTCAGGAATATGTATTTTAATTAATAAGCTTCTATCGGTAAATCAGACAATTAATAATTTGAATAATTGCATCTGTTACTGACTGATGGTTCTATACAGTTCTAGTCAGGACATCGATATCGTATGTCGGACACTGATTTGCCGTTTCGAATGCACATGACCAATGCAGCTTTTACATGCAGTAAGTCCACATTACAAAACCTTGTTACATTATGTACAACATGCAAGAATATTTTTGTTGTGTTAAGAATTCCGATTGGCTTATTAGCAATGAATGATGTCAGTATCTTGTCATCATTGAGAAACGCATAGGAATCAAGCAATGATCAGTCTTGTGCATTAGTTATTCAATATAGAAAGAAAGAAGCTACCATAAGACTTTATGCAAAAGAATTTTTTTTGCCAGTTACACATTGTTTTGGTGTACATGTGGATGTTCACTCACATACATACAAGCACATTTTTATGGCAGGAAATAAACTACAAACACACGTAACACCCATTGTGAAGGCATAACTGACAATATCTAATGTTTCCAATCAACCTTTTGACCCTAAAACAAAGCTGAATATTGGTCAACGTGATTTCTCTATGGCTGCACCAACAATTTGCAATAAACTCCCTATTACGATAAAATCTTCTAAACTGTAGATACCTTTCATAAAAAACCTGAAACTGACTTTGTTTAAAATTGCTGTACATAGCACCATAATTTTTTGGCAGGGTAGTGGAGATCAAAGTGTGTCAATTTCTAAAGACATTGCTCCTCATTTTTTGCCCATTCACCACCAGTCCAGTTATATTTCTATCAGTCCACAACAACTTTTACCTCTCTGCATAAGGCGCTAGGTAACTGTTAATGATAGATGGCTGACACGTGCAACAAATGCTGTCAAATTTTCATATTTGAACAACTCTACCATGTCCAGTAGGTGATAACAAGAAGGCATACAAGCAAATCTTTCAGAATTGTCAGAATACCCTGGGTCCGAGCTCCTACCATCGCCTGTATTTACACTGTCCACTGCAATAGTAATATCCAATTTCAACATTTAACAGATAATAATATTGATGTTTCCTTAGCCAGTGTCAAAAGTTAGAAATGTTAGCATTGTTGATGACTAAACTGTGCCAACTGCCAGTTTTGTAACTGAACCATATCATATGTGATTTGGTTGGTGGGTTTTCGAATAAAGTTTTACAAGCATCAAAGGGGAATGTTCTGTACTATTTTTAATGTAACACTGACTACTTATTATATCACATTATGACTAGCAACATGATGTGATATAATAAGTAGGTTCCATAGTTAAAAATGCAAATAAATGTTTTTTATCCAAGTCAAGTTAAATTGTCACTACATCTGAAAATATTATACCTGAACAAATTTGTGACAGATAACTATATCAATTTAAAACCTAAATATGAATGGTTAAGGTTTACCAAAAATAAAATATAGAAACAATTCTCAACTTTTATATTTCAATTTTCATTGTGTACACATATTTCGTAGATTTTACATACAAAATGCAAGTGACCCACATTAAAAATGTGTAACCACAGTTCCAACTTCCCCCCTCCCAATTGTAGCATACTTTGTAATTAAACTTGATTTGAAAATCCCATAAAATCTGAATCAACACAATTTGACATGACACAAGGCAAAAAAAAACACCTGCTTCATTGTGCTGCACATTAATACTTGTTTAGAAGATAGACCATTCAAAACTTGCCGTGGTTATGTCGATGCAAATGTTTACTTTAACTCTAAACTTTAATTCTACTGCACAGAGCAGCCAAAACTGACCAGTAAACTACTAGACACATGCTAGATATGCTCCTAGACATTTCCTTTACCGCAATCAGATCCTTCTTTCACATTAACCACCCAATTCAAACTGCTGACCTGAGCCCTGTGTACGTGCTGTCGTCACATTGTGAAAAACATTTCATTTGCGAATTGAGTTTATTTGGAATGATGTGCTTTCACCTATACGACCTAAGATATTTGACATAATTTTACCGAGACCATTTCCCAACAATTTTGAGTTGGATACAGTCTGCAGCATCAATAATGTTGACAGCGATCATGGAGACCCAAACATCATCCAACTACGTTGCCTGTGTGACTTTTCGTTGTTGAGATATGAAGAATATGACCTGTGAAAGTTCACCAAATTAGCTGACTTTTGTATGGTGCCAATTATACACAAAACAGTTCTCATAAAAGATCACAAAATATATTTCTCTCCAAAGCAACTAACACAAGAAATATTTCTCCGTTTGGTTCACTGGGAATATCTGGTAGAAAATAGTACAAGACAGAATAAAAATCACTCTGAATTTATGGTAAACTAACCACCCATTGTAACCAGCAATGTTTGCAGAAAAAATGCATTTACCTATTTGAAAATTGTGGTACAGCGTCTCAGCATGCCCCAGAAATAGATCTTTACCATATTATATTGTTTCAAACCAAAACGTAAGCTTGTTAATGCTAATAATAAAACATGTTTCAGCAGAGTCACCTGAAACCAGCTAGATCAAAAGTTGATTAATTAAAATAGAAAATAACATATGTAAATCATACTACAACATATGTAATGTGAATCAGCAACATTTCTTTCAATCAGCACACACACATTTGCAGTCAAAATCGTCATTTCTGTGATCCTGAAATAAATTAGATTCCACTTTTTGCGTAACAGCATACTGCTGAAATGGACCAAGTAACTGGAACTCAGAACGACAACACATGATATTTATATGCTCAGTATTCCATCCAATAGCACTGCAAAGTGCACCAGCAGCAGGCCGTGGGGTCGACTGATCAGCAGGCATCGTACACTGCTGCCTTATGACAAGCATGATTAATTGATTGCTTGACAATGCGTACCATCCAATCAAAGTGATGCATTAACGCACTCGACCAGCTGGCAGCCAAGGAATTCATTTGCCTCCAAATTTAAAATGGATCCCGGAGAGCATGCTGGTGAACCTCCACACTGTTGGTGTACTGACTGATCACAAAACGCAAGCAATGCAGATGGCCCTCAAAAAGTATGACCCTAAAAGCGCCCATTAGGGTTACATATGATCGTGCACTGTAGACTACACTGACACGTGCGTAAACAAAAACACTTGGTTCTTACCTGATTTCTAAATGCTGGATTCCCGGGCATCTGCTGCTGATATGAGCTCATCCCCATCCTCGACTGGCCTCCCCATCCCTGACCTCCGCCACCGAATCCAGGATTGGCGGCCGGCATGTCTGTGACACCTTTTTGAGGTCCTACTGGTCCGAAGTCTCCATACCCTCCCTGGTATCGTTGATTCTGTGGCAGATTTGCATTCTGCAATAACTGATTTAGGGTTGGTGTTGGCCCGGCCTGCTGTTGTATGCCTGGTCCAGATATGAACCTAGGCTGGTTTGTACCACAGCCTGAAGAGTAGTTCGAAGGATGCATCCCCATGTTACTCCACCCACCACTGGCACCAACACCCATTCGACCTGTCATTCCTGGCATCCTCGGAGCCTGCGAATAACCTGGCCTCATATTCTGTTGACCAAACTGGTTGGACTGTTGCACAAAATCACCAGCGCCAGTATTTCCTCCAATTCGGCCATGTTGTTGGTCTGGCATACTCATGTTTCCCCGATTAAAACCGACGTTGTAGTTGCTCATTTGAGACACTGGCATAGGTTCGTTAATTTTACCAAAGCCGTCACTTGACATACTTTGATCTCCACTACCCTGACCGAAGCTGGTCATGTCAGAATTCATTACAGAACTCTCCATATTTTGTGAATATTCATTCGAAGTTCGATCCAAGTTCATATTTTGCTGTCCTCCATCTTGAAACGGCGCTATTGTGTTCACATCGGGCACATTATTTGCAGATTTAAGCTTCGAATTTAACATCATACTATCCGACTGAATTTCTGTGTGACTATTTTCCATAGTACTTAAACTTAACGTTGATGTCGGTTCGGTGGCAGAACGTCAACTCGTCCGCTTCCCCGTCCTTTTTGTTCACAATGGCATGCACTACCGACATAATGCAACGCACACACCCAGCCGGGAAAATACGTTACTCCGACGGAAACACGTCCCCATCATTCCCAAATGCATGTCCTACATGGTCCCGATCCGCAGATTAAGTATGTAGGCACGTGTTAAAAGATGGGTGAAACTACAGTAAGGAAAAACTTACGTTCATGGCAGCATGGTCTTATCATAAACTAAAGCTATTATATGCTACTCCTCAATAGCGGGAACATCAGAAGATTGCTTTGCAAATCACTACGCCTTTCGAATCATGTTTCCCAAGGTCTGTAAATTTCACTAGAAATTTTCCTATACATTATGCTCATTACACGTTTATCGACTATATGCATTAATTGCCTACAAATGGATAAACATGTAAAATATACATGCACAAACATGGGATTATTTCTGCTCAATGCGCGACGGATGTAGCCAATGAAAAATCAGTTGTGAAGCGTCTAAGGCATTCTTTACAATTCTGGCTTTCCAATTAGCCGATACATTTTCCTCCCCACCGGTGAGATGACACATAGTGGCCATTTGGAGAAGTTTCAGTCAAATAACTGTTACCAACATTTGGTCATATGTATAGTTTGTCTTTTGCGATTTGTTTAATGCATAACAATTGTATAGAACCACATATTTTCACTGTTTACATGTATTTAGCAAATGCTAGGGAGTAAAAACGAACAGCATTAATTTGGCGAAGGGCTCCGCCGTTGCCGTTGACGTCATCGGTGGGACAGGCTCGTATTATTGAGCACGCAACTGTATTTATTTTAGTTTTCGCTGGGTAATTCCTAAGTTGCCGCGTACCACTGCGATCAGAGCGGAGAATACTTCTCAACTCCAAAAGCGCGCCGGCGTTGTCCTTGTGCAAGCTGTATTTCAGCAAACCAAACGCAATGTCACATTTGGGGATGGAATTTGATATTCATTGGCTCTTACCGTTATTAAACGTCCCCCCACGAATGAACTTAGTCACCGCTTTTCCAAGTCAAAACACAATTTTTCGTAGGTGTCACGACTCTGCACTATACAGGCCGCTCGTTTGCGTTTCTCTCTTGCAAACTTGCAAGTTAATCTAGAAACAAATTGCCAATTAAGGCATCATATTTGCTTTGTTATATAACCTAAACCCTTGTTGAGGATAGGCAGTCCACAATGATGCGTTTTGCTTGTGCAGTTTATACTTTTTTAACTTATCCATTTTTTTTAACTTTCGGGGTTTCGTAAAAATTCTCAAAATGTTCGTAAAAAAACTAACAAAGCCATTGTTCGCAACTTTAAGCTCGTCTTACAATAAAATTATTATCATTTTTATAATGAGAAATGCCTTTGTTGAGAAGGCTACCTTTTTTTGTTGGTTGATAAAAATATAATTATTTCTTATGCTTGTCGAGGATAAATATTTTATGCACCTGCAATGGGAAACTACAAGGCCTATAAGTCCTTTTCTTTAACATACGCACGGACTAAACCACAGAGGACTCAGACATAATTTCATGGACCATAAAATATTTACATTTGTATGTGAAACAACAATAGGCTTAACATTAATTATGTTTTAAGTACGCATATCACCAAAGTGTGTCTTTTCAAGTGCCATATCTAGAAAACCATACAGGATTGAGCTACAATAAAAATTGCTCATCACTAAGTGGACCACTTTATAATGGCTGTGCACTCAGTAATTGATTGAACACCATTTTGTACGTAAGCTTCACCCACCAAATTTCATTATTAATAAGTTTGTTTCATTTAATGAATTCTAATTAAATTATTCACTAGATTAGTACATTCAAAACAAGTAAAAACAAGATATTGGGTGTCGCCATCTTCCTCACCCAGGAGCCATGTCTGTTCCAGGTGTCAGCGATCATGACTCTCCAAACCGCTCGGTCGTTCGTTGTTTTTAGTAGTTCTGGTGCGCTCATTCCATATCATGTTGACATATTACCAACGGTGTCGTTATATTGTGTTTATTTACATGAATTAACTGCGTATTTATTATACAATCACATCCTGTATATTGCTCATTATTGTATTTGTTTTTCTACAATTTTACATTTATCTAACTTATAACCTTATTTATTTTTTATCTATTAATTTGTTAACATATTTGATCTTTTATAGGCTACTTAGATGTGCTAATGTATGTACCAATTGTATATGGGTTTTTACCTGAAATAAATGTATTCGTATTGCATTTTTCAACATATTTTGTAAAGTAAACAATTAGGATTCAGCAGAGCCACTAGCAACAGCATTATCCCAACTGGCATCCAACTGTAGCCCAACACATTATCACCACACGTTGGGCCATTATTGGCCCCATTTGGAAATGCTGTATAAGTGATGCAACCACAAAAGGTTTTCATATAGTTGGTTGCTCCAGCGCTTGTAAACACAATAGCCAAGCTATCCAGCGATGTTTAGGGAAAGAGCATTTGCCCACGCTAAAACATTCGAACATTTTGTTCCCTGAGGTCCCATCTCCATTGCCCTGGATACATATTCTAGTTGAGTTGCTTATATAGCAGTGAAAACATTGTCCAGATATAAAATTATGCTAACGATATAGATTAAATCTTGGTGAGTGCTTTTTCCTGTGCGTTCAAAGGTCAAATGCCCGCCATTTGGATTCCACCGCAAACTCAACCCAAATGCGTCCAGCCAACTCGTATTGATAAATTAAAATGGACACTTGACCTCTTTACTGAAAAAGTTCTACTGTTTCAGCGTGTCCCAGAAAATAGCATGTCACGCTTCAGCATTTTATTGCTATCCCAATACAATCCTAACTTGTGATGGACAGAGCCTGTTACGCGATGACGATTTTTCAAAGGCCATAAACAAAACCCATAATGTTTATGCATCCAGGGACAATGTTGTAAGTGATGCAATAGTATTTTACGGTGATGTAGAAAAAAAATCATGAAACACATCGGGTGGAACTTCACAAATATCTTCTTGAAATATTTTGAGATGTATAGAGCCTCCCAGGTTCTCCAAGCCATGGACAAATTTGGAAAAGTTTATATATATATTTATTAACCATCCGAGTGTTCGTTTTATAATAAAAACCTTCACGAGATGACCAACAAGCACGTTTATCGTCTAAAGGTACCGTCACACGGTGCAACTTGGTTGATGTAACTGTTGCATGCAACAAAGTTGCACCGTGTGGCGGTACATTTACAGTCTGTTTGAATTTGCAGTTTGAATCTACGGCCTTTTTCATCGGTCCAGGTATTAAAAATATACCTATATAGGAGTGTTTAGTCTGACAGAATCATCACAATTGACAGTTTGTCAAAATAATTAACTTCAAACAAAAATCTTAGAAGGTAGATCAACATTTACATTTTATATATAGGCCTACTTAGGAGTATTAAAATAGTATGCAATCACTTAAGTTTGTATTAAAATACTTGATCTGGTCCCGTTACACCATATACCCTCTTTTCCATGACTGCGTGATAATGGCATACTGTACAATTTATTTTAGGAAGGCATGATATTTGCGTTCCAATTTGAAAGACAAGTTACTAAAATACACTTTGCAGGCATGCAGGCTTTATCTACTTTACCTAAGTCGTACCGAATGTACTGTTGACCACTTATTGTCTGCTTGATTAACATTCCTCCGTCACTAATTTGTAATTATTCGTTGTATTGTTTCTGCTATTGTATTGGCCACTGGACGTATTAGAATTGCCTCATACATAGCTGGTGAGATACATTTAGATCTGGTCCGTCTTCTGGTTCAGAAATTGATTGCCTAATTGGCTCCGTTCACAGTTCCATCACATTCCGAAAATTCTCTGACCAGTCTGACCTTGGCAAACCGGATTGCAACGTTAGTCTACTTACAACATGTATTTCATGACGACATGTGCAGCTTCCGACTGTGCACCGATAGAGTCGTGTGCCTCCATCATTTTGTTTATATATTCCAATCCGCCTTTTCTCTTTCCCCGACTCATTCACACTCGTATCCCCCTCCCCCAACCCTAGCCCACCCACCAATACGAGAAAATTGAACCATTTTTCGCCACCGCGGCGCTTTGTCTTCAGCTTCTCTCCGCTCTCTTGTCTCGCCGATTAAGACTCGAAACAATTTGGTCGTCGGAACCAATGGCTGTCTTGAAATTGACATCATTTAACTCGTGTGCAACTGTAAATCGTTTTTTCCTAATTTGATGCTTAAATGTCAAGGACCTATTCAAAACCCGCACTGGTGTAGTGTATGGACAATGTACAGGTCAAGGACGTATTCAAAACCCGCACTGCTGTAGTGTATGAAAAATGTATAGGTCAAGGACGTATTAAAACCCGCACTGCTGTAGTGTATGAACAATATACAGGTCAAGGACGTATTCAAAACCCGCACTGCTGTAGTGTATGATCCATATGACAATGTAAGTCTGCATGTCGGGAGCCCTAATCGCGGAACGTCATTTAGAAAAATAGGTAATGACATCCCTACTCCCGTCGTCCCAAGTATTGTCCTTCAACACCAAAGGGTTGTGTGCCACTCCTGAAAAATGAATGTATCCGCAAACAATTCCCAATAACATCCCTCCACTAATGTCAGTCTGACGAAATGTATGCAATTGACACAAATTTACCTAAATGCTTGCCGTCAAACCGCACACCCCAAAGCGGGCCTGCAATATACATTTCTTTTTTTGGAGTCCAGCCAACGTTTCAACCTTAGTACGTCCATTTTAGGTTGGAAGATGTTTTCGTATTGACTGAATTATGTCTCACACAAGCATCAGTTGTGCAGAGCCTGATCTACGCAAGCGAATTATGGAGGGCTGCTATGACTGGAAAAATCTCGTCACCCTCTTCGAGATTATTGTGCGTGACGTAGCGTGAATGGATAGCGATGATCGTCAGCACGAGCGCGCTAACTGACGAGGAGTGAAGATGAACACTGACACCGACCAAAGCGAGCCGCTTCGTGTTCAGGGAATGCTTCTCGGATTCACCAGGAGCTGATCAAACATGTCGTTTTATGAATGGGTGATGATGGATCACGTCAAGTTTGTTCTGCTCAAGATCTCCAAGATCTTCCTCTGTCTCCGTCTCCGTCTCCGTCTCCGTCTCCGTCTCCGTCTCCGTCTCCGTCTCCGTCTCCGTCTCCGTCTCCGTCTCCGTCTCCGTCTCCGTCTCCGTCTCCGTCTCCGTCTCCGTCTCCGTCTCCGTCTCCGTCTCCGTCTCCGTCTCCGTCTCCGTCTCCGTCTCCGTCTCCGTCTCCGTCTCCGTCTCCGTCTCCGTCTCCGTCTCCGTCTCCGTCTCCGTCTCCGTCTCCGTCTCCGTCTCCGTCTCCGTCTCCGTCTCCGTCTCCGTCTCCGTCTCCGTCTCCGTCTCCGTCTCCGTCTCCGTCTCCGTCTCCGTCTCCGTCTCCGTCTCCGTCTCCGTCTCCGTCTCCGTCTCCGTCTCCGTCTCCGTCTCCGTCTCCGTCTCCGTCTCCCTCCCTCCCCCCCCTCCCTCCCCTCCCCCTCCCTCCCTCCCTCCCTCCCTCCCTCCCCCTCCATCCCTCCCTCCCCTCTCCCTCCCTCCCTCCCTTCTCCCTCCCTCTCTCCCTCTCCCTCTCCCTCTTCCTCTACCCCCCCCCCTCTCTCTCTCTCTCTCTCCCCCCTCTCTGTCTGTATAGTAATGGGAACTCGACTAAATGATTGCTTTAGTTACTTACGATGTGCAATTTGACCGGGCAACTATTATTTTGCATCGTTATGTTAATATACTAATGCACGTTGAGCATGATGACATTTTCGTTGCCCTGTCACCTCTGTAGCTGCAGCCAGCTAGGTGGTAACGTCTACGACAGAAGTGTAGGATTCCTCCACTTTGGGAAACCTAATCCTATGTGAATGATGACTTTTTGTAAAAAGGTAGGACTGGGAAGGGATGTCCTACACAGGCATTCCTATAATTAATTATCCTCTGCACTAGCTCACTTTATGAATCAGCCAGTTACTGGTCCTCAGTTCCCTATCTTCCTAATAGGGCCCATAAGTATGTCACGATACATGGCGTGACTCCGCGCGATTGGAGTCTAAGCGAGACAATTGGTGGGGACTGGGCACAAGAATAATACACAATAAAATAGTTTACGGGATTTGTATTTTACATTGCTGTACATTGTGGTTTCGATAAGCACTTATATCTGACAAGTTGTCTAAATTCGCATAATCATAACACATGTGTACGTTTGCCCCAAACAGGTTGTACTACGCGAATAATGGCACTTTTCATTATTAGTCAAGATCGCCAAACGCAAGTACTTGCCGCTATTGCCATGGCAACCACCATTATAATCGATTAAAATTCATGATTTCCGTGACCATTGTCACCGGCAAAGTGTTCCACTGCTTCTGCTTGTAATAATCCTTCGGACAGTATAACTGAAATAGTTAGACTGGAACCGTTCGATTATTACAACCAAAAACAAAACGAAGTCCTATACTCCTAACATGGAGAATATGGACCTCCTGCTCCCAACTGCCCCAGCCTCATTTTCGCGCGCGAGACTTACACGCCCTATTTTCGGGATTGGGGCCATGCCCCTTGCCCTCCCCCTGACTGCGTCTCTGGGACCCGCCGTCACAGACTCTGCCATATAGACCCGTAAAAATTTCGAGGTAAACGCAGTTTTTCTTTTGATTTGTATTCTACATACCATGTCTTTCAACAATCCAGGAGGTGCTTTTTGAAAATCCGTGGCATAAGGTCACTGGAGCGTGAACTCCAAAATGGCCGCCGCTGACCAGGTTTTCATCTATAACTTTGGATCTAGAAGGGCTAGGTAGCCAAACTTGGTATCAATTCCGCCTAAACTTGACATTCCCGACACGCCTGACCTATCCATTTTACGATTTGACGCCATATTTGATGATACATCCAACATGGCCGCTCATCCACGACGACTGTCGACTGCAGAAACACAATAAGCCGTAACTCTCGATCGAAATGAGCTAGAAACTGGATTTTTATGTCCGTCTCGATGATTGTGATTATTCCCAATCAAATACATATTATTTCAATATTTTCATTACCTTTCAGGTTGACCATATAGGTCAAAGGTCAAGTTAATGGGTTAAAATCAACATTTTAAAACCATATCTGGTCACAAAACGGGATAGAACTGGTATGTACATGAGCCAGATGTCGCATAGGTATAAGTATAAGTCAAATTGATGAGATTATGTTAACTTTTAAAGGTTGTAAGCGCTATGTCAAGGTCAAAAGGTCGCTCATCCCTTCATGAAGCCCGCTATACTGCACAGTTGATTTACTTGATGATTTGTATTTGTCTTCCCTGTGTGCCCCATAGAGGCTTACGTCCATGTGATGGCATTTATTACCATTGCAAATGTTCCTTTGATGTGTGGGGGGTTCCCGCCAGCCCGCCCAAACCCTGTGACAGATTATACCATTACGAGAAACGTCATAATGTCCGCATGCAGCTGTCTCAGACGGTGATGCCCGTTTTCTGAGATGATGGCGTGTTTCACACAGTTGCAGATATTCTGAGTCAGTCCCATTGGTGGTGGACATCTATGGCATGTTTGGAGTGTTTCACTATGCGAAGATTCTACCACGATGCATTGGTTGCTACATCAGAGGTAGTGACCTGGACGATGCCATATTCGAAGCAGAGCTCTTCGTAAAGCGAGTCCTGATTTCAATACTCACCGGAAGTCACTATTAAAGATCAATGCCAATCATGCTGATGATTTTCAAGGTGACTGATATTTTCAGTTGGGAGGTTGATGATCTATACACCTGCAGGTGCTTATGGGCGGGAAGAATACCGAAGTAACACGGTCCACATGTCTTTTCACTCATACAGCCCTTGCTTATCAAGTACAACAGTTTCCCGATTGAGTATCAAGCTAAGTTTGATATGGCTGCATTCAACATAAAACATAAAACATCAAGCCTATGTTCAACCTATTCATGTATATCACCATTTCAGATCGGGAGAGATGGTGGTGGCCAATACATGTATCCTGCATATAAATATGTTGCGGTAGTTATTCAGGAGTTCGATGGAGTCAATTGCTAGGGGTCGTTCTACGTTAGGAAAACTTAGTTGTTAGAGGCGGAAGCCTCAGAACCCTATATGTGTGACAGCTTCAACGACGTCGAATTAGATATAAAGTTGGAGCAGTCCATCCAGCGGGCATCAAAGAGCCAGACACTAATGTTTGCAGTTGTAGCGGCGTTTGAGCTGATCTCCCATGATATCTTGATCTTACAGAACAACTGCCGTAAGCTCACAGATGAGCGGATGATGGAGCATCATAAGACCATCATATACCAGGAACTCAGGAGCATCACGGTCGTTATTTTTGATGCAAACGTCTCCCGTCTTCTTGACTTTGTGCGAGCTGTAGCAAATCCCTTTATTATCAAAGCCTCTGGCGTCAGATTGCATAACTTCGCTACCGGACATTTAATCAATGCTGAAATAATGGATGTGTTCGAGAATGGAGAAAAGATACAGACGAGAGAGCTGGTTTTGAAGACAAAGAAGCTTGCAGTAACAATACACAGGTGTAACCTGCCGAAGTGTGATACTGTCGGTAATTGACACCAAATCTAATAGAGCATCCTACACCACCATACCTAAACTGTGTGGATCTGCCGAGCGGGACATTGAGATCGCCCGGGTACGTGGAATAACTCTCGCGGAAGTCTTTTCGCATGACGACCACCTCCTCACCAGCCACCTGGTTGATGGCGAGTTTACCTCTGTCACACGTGGCTCAATTGGAGGCATATCTCATCGATGATGTTGGTGTTGGGATTGAATATAATTATAACGTAGTTTTGTAGTGTCTGACGATACACAATAATACAACTACTGGAGACCTATCTCATGAAGGGTTGAAACAGTGACACTGCCGGAATTTATGCCAATGGTTTGGCAGTACGCCAACCAATCATGCTTCGACCATTTCGGTCGAGTTGTAAACAAAGTCCTGCCGGTCGGATAGTTGTATCTTCATCTTGTGAAGCCTTCCAGGTTATTTGTGATAGCTACATTGATGAGTCATGGTGTTAGCAATATAGTCTCAGGAGAGCTCTATCTCGGATGAGTCCACAACGCAGATCGAGAAATGTTGGGTATCATCGGAGAGAAAAAGGATCAGTTGCTGCAACGTATTCAGAAAATAGTGGTTGGTCAGTCTTTCTGTAGTTTCGATTGTGTGGAGTGTCATGGTAGTAAACCAAGAACAAGTTCCAGCTCCCCTCCATAGTACAGAGTCGACAGCCAATAGTGATTTTTTTATTGAAAGATGCAAATGAAAGGATCGTGCCTCATGCCATCTGGATAGTCCAACATGGCTGCCAACGTTTAGTCGTTATGTTAAATGATACAGACACAGGCATGCGCCTACTGCACTTCACCCATACGCTAGTCCGTGATAATCTGAAAAATCCTCTAGGTCAAGTTTGGGACAAGTGAGAAGAGAGAGATAGAGAGAGACAGAGAGAGACAGAGAGAGAGAGAGAGAGAGAGAGACAGAGAGAGAGAGAGAGAGAGAGAGACAGAAAGAGAGAGAGAGAGAGAGAGAGAGAGAGAGAGAGAGAGAGAGAGAGAGAGAGAGAGAGAGAGCGCGCCTTCCCCTACATCGCGAGTGTGCGAGCATCGCGTAGACACATCACCAGAGTATTATATTGTTTTTCAATGGGTTATAGCCAGTGAAGGAAGTCGCCTAGAGATTTGTCAGAGTGGGTGGGAAAGTGACGGAGGCACCCTCAAACCGTTGACATGTCATAGCTCCCTATCTTCTAATATGCTATCCATGTGCAAATGTGGTAATGTGGTAATGTGGTAATGTGGTAATGTCGTAATGTGGTAATGTGCAGTGCTCGTGCAGGAAATGTGTGGTGATGTGTGTCATTTATTGCCACAAATCACAAGTTCGAAACTGTCAGAATCGTTGTTAGCTAAAAGTGGGATGGACAGTTTATTGTACGTGTATACATGCTAGCTAGATATATAGTATATTACAGGTGCTTAATGTTATAAATTACTTGAAAGGTTACAATAGTTTTTGTTTGTCATAAACAATTATGTTAAAATAAACAGTGTGACCGATGTCAGATATCATGAATTGACCATCACTTTCAATTCTTGGTTTTCTATATTAATAGGAGGACACGATTTATGCATATGCACATTTGACCTTGACAGAGCGTATACAACCTTTAAAAGTTAATATAATCTCATCAATTTGACTTTATCTCAGCAGAACTATGGTGATAGCAACTGAGATGCGACCTCTGGCTCATGTGTATACCAGTTACATCCCGTTTTATGACCAGATATGCTTTTAATATGTTGATTTTTACCCATTAACTTGACCTTTGACATATATTGTCAACCTGAAAGGTCATGAAATAATATGTATTTGATTGGGAATAATCACAATCATCGAGCGGGACATAAAAATCCAGTTTCTAGCTCATTTCGATCGAGAGTTACGGCACGTGTTTCTGCAGTCGACAGTCGTAGTGGATGAGCGGCCATGTTGGATTTATCATCAAATGTGGCGTCAAATCGTAAAACGAATAGGTCAGGCGTGTCGGGAATGTCAATTTTAGGTGGAATTGATACCATTGATATCTAGCCTTTCTAGATCAAAAGTTATAGATGAAAACCTGGTCAGCGGCGGCCATTTTGGATTTCACGCTCCAGTGACCTTATGCCACGGATTTTGAAAAAGCACCTCTTGGATTGTTGAAAGGCATGGTATGTAGAATACAAATCAAAAGAAAAACTGCGTTTACCTCGAAATTTTTACGGGCCTATATGGCAGAGACAGGACTACTTGCTGCAAATCGAAAACTTTGCTCGAAGCGCATGTATGCCTATATATATATGATGTGTTGATCACAGTTACCGATGTCCTTTTCTTCGTCTTTTCTTTCTTCACTTTTCTCTCACTATGTTCTCTGTCAACAGTCACCAACTCCTATCCTTTGCTGTTGTTCTCCGTTCTCCTCCTACTCTTTCCAGATCTCTCTTAACGCTGTCCTTCCATCGCATTCTCGTTCTTCCTCGCCTCCTTTTTTGTCCACTCACTGGGCAGTTGAACTCTTTGCCAGTTTTTCATCTCCGATTCCATTCACATGACCATCCCGTTTACACCTTATCCTCACCAGTTCCTTCTTAAAGCGTTCGTTTACAGTAACCTCCACTCTCAGTTCGTCCATTCTGCTCTTATTCTCTCTCTTCACTCCCACAGTTCTTCCTCTCCAGTTGTTTTCGCAAAACTGCACCTTCTCCTGTTGTTAAATATTTCTATAGGGGACATACCACCAAATGGAGTCCTACGCCATTACCCTGCTTAAAAGAACTGCATTGTGCACTTTTTGTAATTTTCTGGAAGCACTAAATGTAGTACTGGTTGAATGGAAATTATATTTCTGCGTAGCGTGATATCACAGCTGCGAAATAATGATATTTGTCAGACAGTGAAAAGGTGCGTATACATACAGGTGTAATTTAGCTTAGAGGTGTCAACATTGGCAATCGGCCGCTGATTGAAGCAAAAATGAAGGAGTGTCAGGTTAGAGAGTGGACTGTAGGAGAAAGAGATATGTCAGTTTCACGAATTTTATACATGACATGTGTCGATGGAGACGAATTAATATCTGAAATTTGCAATACCATGGAATACCATAATCCTAGTGGGAAATCAAAGAACCGTTACAATGGCCGCCTATGGAAAATCAATTGGTGGTATCTACCCTATACTCTTTGTCGAAAAAGAGCGGCTCCGATATGACCAGCGGTCCGTGGGGCGGCCCGAAGGATTAACCGGTGGATTTACGACGCATGCATATGGACCCGTCACTAACTAACGAATCGCAGACGACATCGACCTGATATACTGGCTGGCGGCAATGATGCCCTCGTGTGCGTGCGTACGTGTGTGCAATATATGTTTGTATGTATGTATGTGCGTGCGTGCGCGCGCGTGTGTGTGCGTGCTTGCCTGCGTGCGTACGCGTGCGTGTGTGCCTGTGTGTGCGTGTCTGCGTGTGTGCGGGTGTGCGTGTGTGCGTGTGTGCGTGTATGCGTGTGTGCGTGTGTGCGTGTGTGCGTGTGTGCGTGTGTGCGTGTGTGCGTGCGTATGTGCCCGTGGATGCGCACGTGCAGCAGGCTTGGGTTCAAATGTCGCATTTGAACTTCCGTTTTCATTTGATTTTCACCATCAAAAACATTTGCAGTGTACAATGTACTTCCGTTAATTTAACTCCTTACATTTACATTAAAATGGAACCATTTATCAGCGCACGTGTAATTAAACTTGCTTCTGAATCCTTTCAAACATTTGCATTTGCACTTAAATGCGATAAGTTGTATTTGAACCCAAACCTGGCGTGTAGAGATACGTGTGTGTGCGCGCGTGCGTGCGTGCGCACGCACGAATGTGTCATGCGGACATGCGTGGTTGAGTGGGTGCGCGTGCGTGCGTTCGTGCATGCGTGCGTGCGTTCGTTCAGTTGGAGATGTCTTATGCACTTTAAAAGCGGATGAGAAGTTGGAAATCTCATACGAAGAGTGCTGTGGGAAAGGTTTGGAGAACGTCATACTGAGGCTCAGTGATAGTGGGTAGTGCAGCAATTACACGATACTCTCTTGTGACATGCTAGTTATAAATGTATCATATATATATATATATATATATATATATATATATATATATATATATATATATATATATATATATATATATATATATATATATATATATATATACATATATATATATATAATATAAATATATGTATATATATATATATATATATATATATATATATATATATATATATATATATATATATATATATATTATATATATACACATACATACACACATATATATATATATATATTATATATATATATATATATATATATATATATATATATATATATATATATATACATATATATTTAGCCGAGCGTGACACCGCAGGCGGCGTGGAGTTGAAGCTCCGACTGAGTCTCCCAATATTAATTAATTTCGTTCCGTCGTGTATTTACGTGGAATATTGGACATATTAATATCCAACACATAATTGTTGCAGATTGTACAAATAAACGCAACAATGTATATTGTGATCGTGCAGTCCGTACAATGTAGGTAGCGGATACGTACTTTTATTTTGGGACGTGTTGTGTGTGCGTTGTGCAAACATGTTAAGATAGTGGCGCCATCTGCGATACACAGTGGAACTGCATATTATTAAAAATTGATAGCCGCTAGGTTCGTTACGGTCGTTGCCAGGATCACGCGCGAATTCACGAAACTCGCCGAGAATTGCGACGCGACAAAAGTGGCGAAGTAGGTCGCGCATGCGCACGGTCGCGTAGGGCAGAAAGCCGTAAACAGCAGAGGCGCTAAGCCGGGCAGTGTTGTGTTATGTTGGTTAGTCGTTCGTTTTGTGGCTGTTGTAACTGTTATTAATTAGTTTTTTTGTGTGCATGGACATATGTGAGTAATGGCACACTTGGCTGACCAAATAAACCATCTTGACAGTGTGTCGTTGAATCGCTATAGCGCAGAAACTGTCATTATCGGGATAGATGTCCCAGACGGCAGACCCGTACAGCTTGGGGCCCCGTACAGCTTTGACTTGAGGCTTGACACTGACAGGACGGAATGGGTAGATGATGTGTTAAAGTGGCCCTCTGTAGATTATGGCTGCATTTACACATATTTCATATTAAACACTCCGGATATGTACACTGCAGAAGCCCTGAAGTCATTCAGAAGTCACGATTCGTACGCACCGTATCTCGCAGCACATGTGCAGACTGTGGTGTATCATGCATGCATGTAAACAGTCACATTGATTGTAGCGTGTGGGTACCTTTCATCGACAGGGTCCCTAATGATCGACGGTTTCATAAATGCAATAAATGTTGTGATTTGGTGTTGACTGTTACTGTACTAACGTATACTATACAATTACGTATGTTATTATGTATATTATGTATAATATACAATTACGTACGTTATTATGTGTAAACAAACACGCCAACTGATGTCATGGGCGCATCCATGTTGTATGACACATCTCTACTCAAGTTTATGTGCTGAACGCGAACGGTCGATCATTAGGGACCCCCCTGTGACATATTGGGTGAGAAGGTAATCACTGCCGGTATTTTGTCACCTAATTGTATCAAACTACTTTTTTGTGCTTGTAGAAATCGTCAATGAATATGCTTTGAATAGAGAATAATTTAAATTGCGTAACTTTACATCAAAGGCGAATAAAACGCGGAAAACTACGCAAAAACGGTCGATCATAGGTTCCCCGACGCTAGTTGTAGTGCATGTATCGTACATGTTACTGCTGACATTTTAAATATCCCATAACATTTCTAGACATTGATCTAAATATGTTATCTTGCCTTATTTTTATACATATGATAAAAATGATGTATTGTTTTTGTTGGTATTTATTTATTTGTGCGAATGTTTAGTATGTGTTTCACATGTAAATAGTGTAATAATTAGTTTTAGGTTTTTCCAGTCATCGACTTTACTTATTTACTATGTTTAATAAATTATTAACAGTTTTAATGTGATTAATTTAATGTGTATACTTATTTATCTGAACATAATTTTGACGGTTATATTTATTATTATTATTTTATAACACAAAAATTAATGAGTAATTTGATATGTTATTATACAACACTTTGAACATGCTGGCTATTGTGCTTTATAAATAATAAATATTATTATTATCATAGAGTCCTGTTTTTATACTGTCGAAAGTCACAAAGTCATAATAAGTGTTAGATCATTAATTCTGTGATTATATGATTAAATATATGAATTATATAAATCAACATGTCCGATATGTATTCTGGTTCATGACAATGTGAAGAATTAAACGTCAATAGACAGTCAATATAATGTTTTCTATAGTTTTCTAAAGACTTGTTTAACAATTCTATAGGAAATGTTCTGTAGGATATTCCCTGTAGGAAGTATTCCATAGAAAACTACGAAATATCCTATGGTTTTCTATAGAATATTATTTTCTATAGGCAATATCCTATGGTTTTATATAGTAAAAATCCTATAGACTATTCTATGGAAAACTAAATGCAAACATCCTATAAAATATTGTATAAAAAATCAATAGTTTTGTTTTGCAAAGGGAATATTTATCAGAATAATGAAAGCCTATAGTTATATTATCAAAACACTATTAAGACTGTATTATCATAGCTAAACAATAAACTAAAATCACTATGTGTGGATGTGTTGTGATGTAAATATACTGTACATAACAATTCCAAATTACAAACATGTGCAGAAACGATGCAACAAAACCTGGTGTGCTCTTGGACTTTGGGCATCCATGCAATGCATACGATGGATAGCTGCCTAGTTGACACATTAGGCTTATCTGCCCCAATATTCCGGCATGTGGGAAGTATCCACACTGACAGGCCATCTACATTTTCTGATAAAGTATAATAAGTGAAAAATTGCATTTTCATGGGCATGACCACCGGGTAAGAACTTGTGGACAACGACTCACCGCCCTGTTTACATGTGAGCGCCTGCTGCAGTGGCCGCTTTCTGCCCTACAAACAAACCGCCATGTGCGTTTAATTTATTCATGACGTCGAAACGCAACCCCGAATATCCACGCTCAGAGATAGCCTCGATTACACAGGGTCCGTGAGGTGGCAGCAGTTTTGAGCCCGTCTGGCGAAATTATACTTTGCTTTTGTGAGGGCGGCCTTATCCCACTTAGGGTAGAAGCGCTGTTGGCTCTCAGACCGAATTTGAAATAAAAAATAAATAAGGATACCTTATTTTTATCAGATAGTATTATTTTATAAAACTATTCATAATTAAACTGACTCTGAAACATGTCACATACAAAATATACAGAAATTAAAATGTTTCGTTGTTAATGTTTATCTTTTTTATTTCTACTTTTTATTTTGTGTATATATCTTTCATAACTTAGTTTCGTTATCAAAAGCATACACATCTGCCGTCTTAATGTCTGCCATATTCAGCTATGTACTAAGCAGAATCATGTGACTCCAGGCCCGCTCCTTTTTGGCAAATGGGATATTAGCGTCTCGTCTCGACCGCATCTTTTCCCGAAGTCCCCCTACACCAAGTATTAAACAAAAACGCAGTCGAGATGAAGTCATGATGAGCGAATTGGACAGAAATAGTAGAATTACTAGGAAAATATGATACAAATATTTGTGTACTTCCACTTTGAGAGGCAAGTACGTTTCATATGGAAATGTTATGTACATGTCTGTCATGAGATAATACTTGCATTTTAAATAAATAATGTGTGTAAATAAATAAAACAAATGTGAAAGTAATAAAATAAAACTGAGTACTACGAAAATAACCCTTGTACAAATAGTTAATGTTTATTTCATTTTTAATATTGCATCTTTTACACACATAATATACACACTCATATACATACCAGAAAAATATTATAATATATATATTTTTTTCTTTCTGGTATGTATGTATGTATGTATGTATGTATGTATGTATGTATGTATGCATGTATATATATATATATATATATATATATATATATATATATATATATATATATATATATATATATATATGTAATATATATATATAGGATCCTTATATATATAAGGATTCACTAACAATATATATATATATATATATATATATATATATATATATATATATATATATATATTGTTAGTGAATCCTTAAAACAGTATGTCTGGCGCATATATTATTCCCCGCCGCGCATACGCCCGTATGCATAAATTCATTGTCCCGGCATGATAATCCCCTGCTCTCCTAGTGTGCCCCCGGGGCACGGCTACGCCAGTTTGGAAAGTGCCGTTTTAATACCACCGGCTCAAACGTAACCCAAATATTTCCAGTCTACCAGCATTGATACATTGTGACTGTTCAGTGGTCTAGTTAAAAACCACAAACTTAGCATCCATACCGAAAAGTTACTTTGTTTCAAAGTGTCCCCAAAATAGGTCATGGTCCTCACGTGCAATGAGATAATGAATGGCATCATTTAAGAGAACCGTCCCTAGAACAATGCTAGTTTTTTTTCTCAACAACATTCATGATTATCTATCGCATATATTTTGGAATATCGGCAACTACTCGGGGCAAATTGACCACGAAAAGTAAAATACTGAAATCATTCTTAATACATTTTAGCAGCAATTTATTCGATCGAATAGTACATTAATAAGCCATTATTTAATGTACACAATAACAAAAAGATACACTCTATATCAGTTGAATTTGCTCTTTTTGTAATGTTGTTGGGCTTTAAGAATTAAGAAATGATACATCCTCGGTAAATATTATATATATATATATATATATATATATATATATATATATATATTATAATGTTTTACCAAATAAACTCACTCACTTACATACCCTTTCCACATTATAATATATTAATAGAATTATAAAAACGAGTTTCTTGTTTATTTTATCATATCTTTGAAAAGGTTTGTCAAAACAATATTCAAATGGTGGTAAACAGATAATGCATCCATGCTAAAATACCGGGTGAGATAACATCGATGTGGAAATACAGAGCAGCCGCAACGTTACGATCCATGGCAACCAGCATCAGTTTTGACAGACACCACTAGTAGTCTTTTTGATGTATTATCCATTGCATGATTAAAAATAATGGAAAATGGATGTCATTATCCATTGACCATAAGACCAGTGAAATCAAATAGACCGTTATGCAAGTAATCGGCTAAGAAAATGGAGCCACCAGTCACGTGATTGTCGTCAGCACATTTACGTGACGTCATCACATCTATGTATCGGTAGCGTTCACCCACAATGCACTAGAACTACCAACTAATCGCTCCTGCGATGGTAGCAAACATCTCTCGGGCGCTTCTATCAGCAGCTGTTGCCCAATGAAGCCACGTCTAACATCGTGGTGGCGAGCATGAACTATTACATGGCTTAGTATCACAAACTGACCTAGGAAGTAAGCAGAAATCTTTGAGCATTCGGTGAGCCGATCCCGAAGTAAGTGTACATTCTTATCGGTTTGTAACATTCAACTTTGTTTCATTAACGAGAAACAATTATAGGACTTGTAAGTTGGTCACGATACATGGCGTGACTCCGCGCGACTGGAGCTTATTGGGGAATAAGCGAGACTAATTGGGGACTGGCCACAAAAATAATATTGTAACGATGGATGACAGTTGTAACTTCCGACTGATGAATACTAGGAAAATCAGATCATAAATATCTTGTGTTATACGTTTCTTATCTTAAATGTCCGATTTAATATTGAGTTTATCACACTATCATAGACACATAGCGATTTACGTAGCGCAGATAATAGACAGGATGTTAGTCCGTATGTGTCTTTTACGGGATTTGCATTTTACCTTGCTGTACATTGTGGTTTCGATAAGCACTTATATCTGACAAGTTGTCTAAATGCACATAATCATAACACATGTATACGTTTGCCCCAAACAGGTTGTACTGCGCAAACACTGGCACTTATTAGTCAAGATCGCCAAACACAAGTACATGCCGCTAATGCCATGGCAACCACCATAATAATCGATTGAATTCATGATTTCCATGATCATTGTCACCGGCAAAGTGTTCCACTGCTTCTGTTTGTAATAATCCTTCGGACAATATAACTGAAATACGCTATTTGCGAAAGTTCGATTATTACGACCAAAAACAAAACAAAGTCCTATATGTTAACATGGAGAATATGGACCTCCTGCCCCCAACTGCCCCCAGCCTCGTTTTCATGCGTGAGACTTACACGCCCTGTTACGAAATGCTGTGCTGTACCCGAGATAGGTGGCGTTACCAGACACGAATTGCTTATTGAGAGGGTGCGGGGGATCACAATTCACAATGAAAACGTTGTATCACATTTCACAGGGAAACTATTTGGATTTTCACATTTCACACTGAAAAATACAATATACTCTCCACGGATTCGTGTGATACATTATCATGCTGAGAGATCCAAATATCCCCACCATAATCATAAGATCATCTACACTTTCAGACATGTCTAAGGACGTGCTAAAAACCGGACCAGTGAAACATTTTAAGAGTAAGTACACATACGAGTCATTAGACATAATACACCATTTGAGTATTTAGGAAGGTAGGATCGTTGAATTATTTTTGACGTTTTTATTACTACGACTGTTCTATAGACGAGTAACGAAATTGGTACGGATTTGACATGTCAGCATCAGAGCACACAAAAATAACTGGCAGTTTACAAAGTGGCTGTTAATAACCCCAAACCTTAGCCTTCTTCTCGTTTTTACTTTCTTTGATACGTCATCTTGTTTTCATTCTTCTAATTAAGTGCATCGAGCTTTGAGCGCTGTTATGGTAATCATCAATGGGGATGAAGTTGATGACTGTTTACAACATGCACTTGGTACAGGTCAAATAACCTTGAGGAATTTAAAAAGGGAGTGCGCCTCCTGTTTTATATTGAACAATATAAAATAATTGTACAATATAATATATATGTAAATATATATAAAATAAATATGTCGTATCGTAACGACAGCCCAAATACGTTTTAATGAACTACTTTTGGTTGGTGAAATGCTATGCTTCGTGACGAATCAATGGGGTTTCACAAATCGACGTTAGTCGCTAGAGGCGCTGATACGCAACTAGACTCTAATTGCGTATCAGCGCCTCTAGCGACTAACGTGGATTTGTTTGCATGTTTTACGGAACGCTTGTTTAAATTATCCCCAATTAGCTATTGAACTCGCATCACTCCGAAACATCACACTTTAGCTGTATATGAATATTGACGATATAATACATTGTAACCGAATGAACATGATTAATAAATAAAACTGGTAAGTGTGATAGGCATATCATATATGGAACCAAATTCTTATGTTTTAATTATACTGGACATCACCATCACCATCACCATCACCATCACCATCACCATCACCATCACCATCACCATCACCATCACCATCACCATCACCATCACCATCACCATCACCATCACCATCACCATCACCATCACCATCACCATCACCATCACCATCACCATCACAATCACAATCACAATCACAATCACAATCACAATCACAATCACAATCACAATCACAATCACAATCACAATCACAATCACAATCACAATCATAAATACAATCACAATCACAATCACAATCACAATCACAATCACAATCACAATCACAATCACAATCACAATCACAATCACAATCACAATCACAATCACAATCACAATCACAATCACAATCACAATCACAATCACAATCACAAGACAGTGGTTTACTGAGACAATGGAAAATTAAAACGTAGGAAATCCTGGATGCCGACATCTTTGACTTTATGTTGTCTTTAACAATTAGCGCGGCGCTGCAATGTTGGTTAGTAGTATTTGACGCGCCAGATACCCAGTCTGGCTCTATATGTCTACGAACAAGTCATTTCCTGTATTAGTTTCTTGTATTCGATGCAGAACCTGAGCTATATTTTTATCTTCAGATCGTTTTGATCTCTATCTATAGAGTGTACACATTCCTGTGTTGTAGCGTCATTTATGGGACTACGTACCAGCTGGAAGGATCGATTTTTAGTGTTGTACAGAAACAGTACTCTCGTTTGGTACGACGACAACAAGATGGCGAAAGAAAGGGGTAGTATTATAGTGGAAGTAAGTAAATGTTTTTGAATCGTAGCTTTCTGAATGGTTTGGAACCCGGTTTTCCGAACTCGTCCTTTCCGTTGAAGTTATTTTGAAGTTGGTTTGTTGTTAGCTTTGTCAATACTATTTCTGCTCCGGTTATTTTTCTGTCATTGTCTCTGTCTCTCTGTCTCTCTGTCTGTCTCTCTGTCTGTCTCTCTGTCTGTCTCTCTGTCTGTCTCTCTGTCTGTCTCTCTGTCTGTCTCTCTGTCTGTCTCTGTCTGTCTCTCTCTGTCTCTCTCTCTGTCTCTCTCTGTCTCTCTCTGTCTCTCTCTGTCTCTCTCTCTGTCTGTCTGTCTGTCTCTCTCTCTGTCTTCTCACTCTCTCTCTTCTCACTCTCTCTCTCACACGCACGCACGCACGCACGCACGCACGCACGCACGCACGCACGCACGCACGCACGCACGCACACACACACACACACACACACACACACACACACACACACACACACACACACATACACACAACATTCTTAGGTTCGAACGGCGTAACAGAGACACGTGGATACTTATAAAATAAAAAATAAAAAGACATGATCGTTGAATAAAGTACGTATGTTGTGTAATAGTACAGCATAAATATAAATCTTTCATCCCGGATTCTCACGCAGCCCACGTGCGACTTCATGGCCTATGGCGAGGCGACACTATCCGTGGGAGGTCGCCCGGCTCAACCGAAGGGGTACAGCTATCTGGAACTATTTTCCGTGACGAGGTCACCGGCCTGGAATTCGCCGCGAGAGTGGCTCCTGTTTAGCAGCGAGGGCGATGTCCGGTAGGCAGTAGGCACTGCATAGCCACGATTAACCAGACTCCGTGAAGTGGCAGCACTTTTTAGCCCCTCAACTACGTCTGGCATATTTATGGGCTGCCGATGTAACCACCAGGGCGGCCTTACCCCAGAATAGTGTAGAGACGCTGATTGGCTCTCGGGCCGAATTTGAAACAACTAATGTTAAATAACGATACTATATCATAAAACACTATTGAAAATTAAACTTATATCCACACAAACACGAATGCAAAATTGCAGGTATTTATGAAGCAGGAATTATGGCAGGATTAGCATCGATTGCCCATGCTCCGTGAGGTGGCAGCACTTTACACGAATAACATTCTTAAGCTGCTAGGTGACTATCTTTTTGCCGAGAGTCGGTTACACGAGACTAGTCACTAACGATGGGACGAATCTGGAATTTCATTCGAATCGAATATCGAATCGAAAAAGAATATTTAGTGGTTCCAAATTCGATTTGAATACTGATCGGTGTCGAGATGTCTTGCCGGGACCGCGTTGCCTGCGACTTTTGCGCGAATTTGTTTTGTGAAGTTTATTCGGTTAAGTAATGTTAGTGATTTTATTTTATAACCTAGTGTATGTATACATATGCATATAAGAGTAGTTTGGCGGTTGTAGGTTTTTTCATAGTTAAGTCAAAAAGTAAAAGATCGCCCGGGACCGATTTTGCGGCGGAGGACATGAAGGAACATATTCGAGCGATATTCGCTTATACAGCTGCAAATGTTCGAATTTCGAATAGAATCGAATAGCGAGAAAACGTTTGAATATTCGAAATTTCGAATACGAATCGAATATTCGTCCCATCCTTACTATATAGTCACTGCAGTGAAGTAGCAGTTTCCCGGTGTCGTCAACCCAGATTCGACCGGGGCGAGATTCGACTCCGAATCTGTGCCCAATGGGCCATGTAAGTCTCGCTCTCGAAAACGGGGTTGGGGGCTTGGGGGCACTTGGGGGCAGGAAGTCCAAATTCTCCA